>JZLH01S0254507.1:2847-39041 GCA_001188425.1 Eucidaris tribuloides | reverse complement strand
CACCACTGAACTACAACACACGCAGAGGCACACACACCCACAGACACACAGACACACGCAGAGTACAGACTCGCAAAACGCATCCATAGACAAGAACACCTCATTTGAATGAACATAATTTTGTTACCCCCTCCTTTCATACTTTTATATTTCTCGTTTTCATTCTTAGGTCTCTAGAATCACGGAAAGGGGACATATACATGTATATGTCTGAAATCTCTGGATTGTAAAATCAAAACAACTCGGGTGGGGGGCCGGCCGGTGGAAGGGGGGGATGGGGTTATTATATTTCGCGAATCAAACAACCCTATTACAATCTATATCGGCACCCCACTTGAAAGGAGACGGTCACGTATTCTTTTCTTTCACCATTAGTCACGATGGCTACATTCAATTGACCGCCCAAACAAGACTTTTTTCTACTATTGATTGATAGATTGATTGATTGTTTGTTTGATTAAATTTTGATTTTTGATCTGCAATGCACTCAATTCAGTTTGATGTCTTGTAGGAACCCATAAATTTGTAAGCGTTGCATCAGTGTTTCACAAGATGAGTCTTGGTCATCTTCGTTAATATGTATGCCAAATTTTAACCCTTACTGTATTGGGCTATTTGGTGTATTTTTTTGGTGCATCGTGCACGTACAAAATTATGCGTAACTCCGGGACCTCGTACCCGGACGTCGCGAAAATGGTATTAAAAGATGCGGGAGATTCAAAGAAAAACATTGATGAAACATCGCAGCAAGAGCTTTTTGTGTTGCAGATATATGTGCAAAATGTTGAGGGGGGCCTTCCAGCCCCCACCCCCACGCCGTGCACTTGGGGTTAAAAGCATTGTTCAAGAAATGAGGAAGTAATTTGATGTGTAATGTTTTCCCTTGATTTATCGCCATATACCATTACCTTGGGAACCGTTTCTGACATATTCGAAAGTGTTTTGCACATCTTCACCCCAAGACCAATGTGAGTGCCAAATTTTATGAGCATTGCTCGATAAAGGAAGTACTGTATTTTCCCAATTTATTGCTATAATATTATGTTACCATGGAAAGAAATTTTCTGATGCATTTAAAATATATGTCTTGCCCATGTTCATCTTGAGACCAATGTGCGTCAAATTTTATGAATGTTGTTCGAAAACAGAGAAAGTAGTTTGATCCGCAAGATTTGCAACAGAACAATCACCTGACTTCAGACTGTTTCCTGTACAGGGGCGTAGGCTAGTTTGGGCATGGGGAGGTGCACATCTTGCGGAGGTGAAACTAACTTGGTGTGGGGAGGTGCACATCTTAGGGAGGTGGAACTAAAGTTGAGAAAATCAGGCATTGAAAGCCGAAAAGGTGGTGAAAATTTCGTTTTGCTTGCCAGGGGCGGAACTCCTTTGGCTCTGCGAGGGGGTGCATGTGCACCCCCCCCCCGAGCCTACGCCCTTGCTGTACACACCCTCAAACTTTGTTTGGTGGTGGTATTATTATCATTGTCATCATCATCATCATCACCATCATCATCATCCTTATCATCAATATCATTTCACTTATTATCATTGTCATCACATTATCATCATCATCATCATACAGAATATAAATGGCATCACATTACCATCATTATCATCATCACCATTTTTATCACACCACCACCATCTTCCTGCTTCTCCTTCTCCACTTCAATATCCTATTTCTTATTTAATATTTGGTTTTATATGAAAATCTTTATTATCATCCCCCAAACATCAAATCCTCATTCACACACTACCATGAACGGTGAATCTATATTCAATACCCAAATCAATGACACAAAATAATACCCAATTTGCAATAAATATTTGTAATATAATTCAATAATTCAGAATAATTTCATTTTATTAAGGGTTAACATCACACAAAGAAAGTATAAATTCTAAATAAAAAACACAGAAAGAGGTACCATATAAATAAAATATGTAAACACAGGTATGTTTGAATGACTTGAACTGCGAGTAGAAACTTAAATTTATTCCAGAATAATTCTTTGCACAGTGGAAACAACACCAGTTGGGAAAATACATTTATTGTCACAAAAACAGAGTTATCATAAATACAGGACACAAATACAACTTCCTTTGTGGTCCCCAATTATACTGTGTAATGTGAACTGCAGAATTAGACATTAATTTCAAATTTACAAAGGAAGCATCTTAAAAATTCAATCTTATGTGTAAAGGAATTTCCCTAAAAGCTGATAACATTAAATGTGCAAATAACATATCTTAGACGGCCATGGAACATTGAATACGTCAGGGTGAAATCGGTGGGATTATTAATCTTTTTTAAGTTCTTAACAATGTTTTGAATAGTTCCAAATAATTCCATTGTAGAATACACTAACCTGAAAATGTAATTACTGTCTTATCTGTCCATGGACAGAAATTTGCTGGAATAATTTTGGTTCACATTGATTGATAACACCCAAGGAAGAACTATACTGAGCCCTCTGTCAGCCAAACATGTCAATAACCATCTACATCAATAATGTTATGCTCTTATTTAGCAAAGGTCACACTGTATGTAATCACATTCACTTTCATATTGAATACAATCATTACTGAGATTATCAAATATGCATCTTGCAAAATAAATACTAACAGTCCAACCTTTCGAGCAGAATGATCTGTAGGAAACATTTTCTGGGTATAATGTTTTCTGATAAACAGACAAATGATATTGAATCAAAAGAATATGGTACGTTTTACAAAGACACAAAGTATTTACTAGTACTGTAAGCATTTACTAAACATGAATGGATTATCATAGGACTGTTTTGTAACTACACAGAATCTGATTTATAACTAATTTTGATAGAAACCTAAATACAAATACAAAACTTTAAACAGACTTCAAAAGAAAAATTGTGCATAATATTTCTATTTAAATATATTTGTCTCTTTCTGATATTATCTCAAAATATTGTCATACTTTACAATTTCTTTGGTAATACAGTATCTGAATTATGAAGCCACGAGAACATTATATCTATTTATTATCAATGTAATATTAGTACTGATTCAATCAATCTCAGACAATTTAAATCACATCTCATATCAGTTTGTGAACATATTCAAATATAATCTCAATAAAAATAAAGATAAGGCTACATTTGTTTAGATTATATTCATCTGTTTCTACGTCGCTGTCCATATGAATATGCTTACTACACATATGGAAAGCCAGTGGTAGCTACATTGTATTTCAAAGACAATCAGATTTACAGATGACTGTTTCGAGTTTCTTCGTTATAATCGTAGGCGGCGTTATACCTAAAGACGCCGTTGTCGTAGGCAGCAACTCCATCGTCCCACGTGGTTCCTGTCTGTACATTTCTTCTGTTGTTATTGACACTGCCTACCATGCTGATCCTGATGTGTTCCGGGTCAGTGGCATCTTCGGCATATTCGATATCGTCGCCGTTAGCTGCCGACGAAGATGATCCACTGTCAGTGGCGTACATGATGTCGGGATGGTTGTACCTGTGTGGTGGAGCAACCTGCTCGAATTTGGCCGACTGAGTGCGACGTCTGGTAAGACAAGAAATGGAAATAAATATAAACAACAAATTTAATGAAAATCTATTACTTAACACTGGGTGCTGGGCTAAAAACCCAAGTGGGTTAACCAGAAACTGGGTTGTTTGTGCTTATCTGTATAGCCTTAAAAAATGTATGATTTCTGTAAAAATCCAATTGCTATCAAGACAAGACAGTTGAACTCACTTAGTTAATTCCATGTGTCTTTGTTTTACAAAAAATATTGGTAGAAATTCCAGTGACATTTATCAATCATTCCGCATTAAGTGTATGGAACTGATTGTCTTCTCGGCGAACCGGTGCACTGATAGTACCCCATTGAGGTTATACCTGGGTGAACTGGTGCATTGTTAACATGCAAAGTGTTGAATGTACATGAGAAAATAAGATCAAAAGATATGAAAAACTAACACTAATTGTGCAATGCAATTCTAATTCTATGGGAAGTACAAATTGGAAAATCAAAATTTGTCCTATGAAAGTGTACAAACTGTGAACTGTGGAGGGTGTTGTTCTGATAAAGAAAATGTCAATAATACAGTTTCTTACAATCAGATGATTGATGTACATAAATGTATATATACTTGTATTTATGTATTTTCTAAAGCATGCTAGAAGTGTATTTATTATCCAAATTGTATTGCCTTCACTTATTATGTTTTCTTGTTACAACTTTGGATTGATTTGTGAATAATAAAATGAATGAACAAATACGTGAATAGGTTTAATACAGAGAGAGAAAAACAAATATAGCAAGAAACTGAATAAATATGTGAAATAATGAACAAGAAAACAATTCAATCAATTATTAAACCAATAACTAAATATTCACTTGTTGAATTATGATCTCTTAGTGTGTTTGTTTTTGTTTTTATTCTAGAAAATGATAAATAATAGCACACACAAAGTATCCAGTTTGGCAAAATCCAGAAGTTCCTGGAAACAACAGCATGATATTTTCATTCTTTCATCTGTACTGACCTCTTTATATTTCTGTGGATACATATGACCAATAAGATTAAAACAATGATGAGAACAACCAACGTCACGGCCAGGGCAATCAAAATAGTCCTCCACGGTACTTCTGAAATTAGAATGATATAAACACAAATAACGTACACAGCAGTCATAATTTGCTTTTGAATCTCAATTTCCAATGGCAAGTTGTAATTTTCAATACAACTCAGTGGCACTGACAAGTAATATTCTCTCATGGGAAAGATGGTTACCTGCACTATATCTATATGATTATACAATACATATATCTATAGTATAATAGTTAAATATGACTTTAAAAAAAAAAAATATTTGCAGTTTATAACCCAATGCAATCATTCCAAGCATTGTAACATATTATGATGTATTTAAAATCATTCAAAGCATTGTAGCATATGATGCATGTGTTAGACAAGAATACACTGTGTACCAAGTTTACTGAAAGATCTATTGAATTAATGCAATAAGGATATAGGGACCACAAAGTGATGTTTTCTGTGGCAGGTGAAGGGTTAAGCCAATCGTCTCTGTTAGAATATACACTCCAGAACCCAGTTACGACTTGTTCCCAGTTTTGATCAAAAACACATTTTAGTAGGTACCCTATCTTTCTCAGTCTCCAAATGCATTCCCTAAATTTTACAATGGCAGAAAGATCAATGCTTTCAAACAAAAATATTTTTTTTTTCTGTAATTCAGTTAGAGTTGTTTATTATGACTTATTAAAGGGACCGAAAAGTCGCATGTTGTGATGTTTTGGAGGTGGCCCAGCTCGGGTAATATTTGGGAATGCCCGTATAGATTCGGAAAACGAGCGCACAAGAATTGTGTGCATTTCCCTATGCAGCACGCATTCACCGAAAGAAAGGCGAACTGAACCCAACTGACAATGGCAATTCTGTTTGCAGCTCCACAATTGTTGTTACACACGGCCTTGCAATAGGGGCAAGCGGATGGCATTGAATGTACATGGATTACGAGTGGCGCATCCCTTAAAACCCCAATGGTTCTCATCATTTTGTTGGGGGGGGGGGGGATACAGCGCCCCCTAGCTGACACCGGACACGTATATCTGTCACAGTTGAGAGAATCTTGGAAGCAGCAAATTAACATGATTTATGCTAATTGCCTAGGACTAGACTCACCTGAGGGTGACGGAGTTTGTGTTGTTGTATCAGTAGTGACAAGTGGTGTCGTTGGAATGACTTCTGCAAAAAACAGATGGGATGGAATAAAAGAACATATCATTTGATTGACGCACTGAAATTTACAGATATTTGATTTTCTTCCACTTTGACACAGTGTGGGCAATATCACATGCTTCATTTCTATCAGAGTTTTGGAAATATTATTTACAATTACATAATTTACTTTAACAATATCAAACAAGGTTTTCCTAAACCTTAGGCAAGCCATTGTGGTTATTAATAAGAACAACTGAATATAAAAATGTTTGTACAAGAAGTACACTACAAATTTTTATTCATTACTCATGCTCTTGTTTAAAAAGTAGAACTAAAACAGTGTTTAAACATTATCATAAAGTGTCTACACTCTCTACAAATTATAACAAAAAAAATTCACCAGCGTTTACAGTGAAATGCTACCCATGATGTCAGGTTTGACATGGAAAAATGTCAGATTTAATAGCACACTTCACTCATAATATAGCCACAATAAACATTTCCAAAGCATAAATGTTATCTACGTGTCCTGAAAAAGATACTGGATTTCCTTGAATGTATGACATCCAGGCTGCTTTCCCCACCCCCCCCCTATTGGTTTTGTCTCCTTTCAAGTTTCTGAAGTATTGTCATAATAATAATGGAATTTTAATTCAAACAAAACATGACTGATTTCATATTTTTATTGATGTAACTGTTGGTGAAATGGACCATAACTTCTGAATCTTATGCATGTCTTATATTGAAATATATGTATATATATATTTTTTCTTTGGGGGAGGGGGGTTATGGTAATCCTTTAAAGTTATGCATCATCTATCAGCAACTCACCTTGTTCACAATTAAGACCCTGCAAGCCATCGCTGCATGTGACGTAGGATACCTGAGCGCTGATGCCAACATTTTCTACGAGATCAACCCTCTTTCTTCTGTTGACCGTTCTGCGAGTCAAGACTCTCAGAGAGTAGGATTGACCCGGTTCCAGGTTGTCTACATCATGTGACCTTCTGCTGGCAGCTAGCTGGGTTGAATTTGACCACTCGGATGAGGTCGAATCCCTGTTTGGAAACAGATGAAGCAGATGAAGACATACTTTACTTAGAATAAGGAAAAAAAAAAACTTTTGTCATGATTCATTTATCCACAGTAACATATTCACTAACCCGTTCGAGACCATTTGATTTCCATATAACAAGCATTCCCCAGAAACCCCAGCCTAAAATATTTCATTCTCAGTCTTCAATGGGTCAAACAAGGCAAAATCTGTGAATGTGCTTGTCCAAATTTATTTGCATCTGCTTGATAGAGACTTCATGAAAACCACATTTGGGTGGAATATCTTTTCAAGTCTTTGGGTATTGTTAACACATTCATTGCTATGTTCTTGCTAAAAAACATTGGTATGCTTATTTTCGTTTGCATTACTTGTTTTTTTTTTTCAATGACTTCATTTGTCAAAAAATAGAAGTTGGTAAAAACAATGTAAATACATCAAATGAAACACAACACAATTAACTCCTTAACAACACATTATCTTCATGTTTCTTGTCTTGGTACACTGCTAATCTGCCAAAAGAACAAAGCTTTATTTCTTTTCTCCTCATCTATATTTTACCTTTTGTTTGATCAAAGCCCAAGAAAAAATTTGGCAAATGATAAAAAAAAATGAAATTATTGGCTAATATGCTTTTTAGATAGACCTATATTGTCTATTAAAGCCCTGATATTCACATGCTCCAAAATGCTTAAATTTTTGAGAAATTGATAAAAAATATAAAACGTTTGGGGTAACCCGACCATTTTGCCATAGCAAATGTATATACTGCTACTTGCTCTCCATTTATTTAAAAATAACAATAACAATTTGTCACTATAAACAATTTTCGGTAGGCGCATGCTTGACTTTTTTTTTGTTCATGTCTGGAGTGACAACAGAATAATTTGTGAAAGACTGACTAAAAAGTTGTCTGATCTACCAAAACTATACCTGGGCTTTAACCAGAAGTAAATCTTTGATGACAGTCTTTAAGTTATTGTGTATGAAATGAGTATACTATAACACTGTTTTTTTTTCATATTCTCTACCTGTATTGAACCAAATGCCAATCAGCAGCCACACTGACATCCCATGTGATGGTAAGAGAGGCACTTGTTGCTGTCTCCAGGACTACATCATAGGCACCTACCTCGGTGTAATCTGGGAAAAAAAAGTTAAAAGAAATGGATCAGAATTAATCACAGTAAATAACATGATTTTGCACTAAATCAACCCACTTTAAACAACACGAGGTAATAAAAACAGCATACCACTGAATAATACTTTCATCAAAATATAAACATTCTTGAATTTTAATGATTAAAGAATCTATCATAAAATTTTCTAGAGAAACCATTTTCTCTCCTTTATTCATTTTTTCTTATGTAATTAATCCTTAATCCATCCAATCACTCAAATTTATCACACTTTTTAAAAGTTGTATTTATTAAGTTGGTAGTATCAAATTACTATAAGATCCCAAACTTATATGCACAGTGATTCTGGAATCAAAAGTATTCAATGGCTAACTCTTACAGTGCTGAAGGTGTAAATACACACCACACAATACACATAATGTCTAAAGAGCTGTAATTTCTTTTCTTGCAAGATACACCTTTTGTGGAAACAAAGTAAACCAGTTACAATACTGTTTTTTCTTCTGACATATTAATAATTAACTCTTCACGTGCCAAAGTCACAGATCTGCACCAAATAATACACATAAACTCAATAGAGGTTTAAATCCTCTGGCATGTTAGAGTTAAACAGAACCAAAAAAATGTATAGTGTTATTTGTCAATGCTACACTTTTTGACTAGTTCAGTTACTTCATTTTATATAGCATCTACCTTAACTTACCTGTATCACAAGCAGTCTGTCCGGCAAAGCCTCTGGCACAGGTCTCCACGCTTAGGACATTGCTGTAGACAACTGAGTCCTCTAACTGGTATACGACTCTCACGTTGTATCCTGTGGTTGGTTCCAGCTGAGTCAGGACGTAATGACCACGGTTGCCGGCGACGACTGATCCGTTGATCCACTGGTCAGTGCTGGTCAGCCTGTACTGCTGGAGCACGGAGGTGACCGAGGTGGGGGCTGACCACTCGGTGGTGATGGACAAACTGTTGATGTGAGAGAGGCGGACTTCAAATGGTGCCAGTGTGGGAGTGTCCGTTGGTAGAGCTGAAAATATATAGAACATATGATGAGCGTAATTTACAAAGATGCTAAATCTATTTTCCACCAAGAATGATTTGATTTATTATAGTTTATTTCAGTCTATTTCATTTAAGCATGACACCTGCTTTGCCCACAGGTTGTTCTTCAGCAGAGTTAGGCCTACATAGGCACGCTATGTATCTGAATAAAACAAGCATACACTCTCCCATACCAAACCCATGATAAGGTACTTCATAAGATTTCTTTCCTCTCTCCTGTTACCCAAAATACTGCATACATTAGCACTTTAAATTACTTTAAAGGCCAAGCATCTCTTTAACATGCCTGAAAAACAACATTGTGTAAAAACACTGGCATTTAGAAGAAAATACCATCTGAGAACTTTCAGCTAAGTATAGGAGCTAGAAACTTGGTTTTGGTGGAATTATAGTGACCGTTAGACTCTAATTTGAATTTTTGTCTCGGGAGGCAAAAACTCCTGCAATAGAATGTACACTAAACGGCCATCATTTTTCTTTTGCATTTTTCAAATTCTAGGTAATTACTGACCCCCAGATTTCACAGACATGTCGATCCTTCATCAATAGCCTAAGGGCATAAGTTATCTTTTCCTGGTCTGCGGGGATCTGTGCAAATGAGATTCCCTGCCTTTAAATGCAAGCATTATTTTGATAAAATACTTGTAAAACAACACACAATAAAGTTAAATAAATACTCTTAAAAGCTTTTTATCTTAAAACACTCAACATCTTAACACACTGACTGAGAAGGATTGCAGTTGGGCCTAAATACCACAGGAGATTGAATAGCAATAATTCCATAGTCAATAGACTGAAGGCAAAACAAGTGAAATGACTTCAGCAAATGATGTATTAAAGTTGCATCTTTTTGAAGTACAAAAGGAGAATATAATTTTCTAGTAGTATGTCTTACCTGTGGATGGTACTGGTTGAGTGGTAGGGTCAGGAACTTCTGCAAATTAAACATATAAAATAATATTCACATGTGGATATATTTGACCATAAAATGATTATAACTTGTTGGAGTGCTTGAAATAGATACATGAAGATTGACACAGATTCTGGCATCTCCCTTAAAATGTACCCATTTTTGTGAATCATTCATGCTTAATTCCAATACGAATAGAAAAAATATATTTTACTCAAGTAATTTACAGAAGAATGAACATTGATTCTTCTGGTGATATACTACATCTCACATCCCAACATGAATACTCTAAATGCAACATACCTCTAATCTAGATGTAGATGTATTGGACAGAAATATAAAACAAATAATCAATTCAGATCCAACTAAATCCTTACTAAAACCTTAAAGCAAAATAAGTATTACCTGTCTGACAGGAGTCTCCTTGGAACCCATCCTGGCAAGTGGTAAGTGTGAACACGTCCCCATAAGCCTCACTGCTATCATCATAAACCAGCTTAAGTCTGATGTCATAACTGGTAGAGGCACTCAGTTCACTGATGGTAAAGGAAGGCAGTTGGGGTGAATCGGTTGGGATTGTCGTCCACTGGCCATTAGTGCCTGATACTTGATACTCAATGATAACCTGGAATAAGAATAATGAGATTGACAAGATTTAGTGAACCCACAACAAATCCAAGTTAATGAAAGCAATAATTAACTCTGTCAACACGTTAATTAACTGAAATTAAGATGACAAAGTCAATACTTTGATTTTGAATATTAGTTCATTTTGCAAAAGTAATGCTTACAGAATAGCTCTTGGTTGTACATTACTCATATTAAACATGTTTTCTCCTGGGACGATACACGGTATTAAAAATGGAGGAATAGTTCTGTCAATACATGGAATATTGATACATATATATTCAGGAAGGTTACCAGTTTGGATATGAAGCTGAATCTTTTGAATCAGAGTTTCATTCATTTAACACACATGTTCACAACAGAGTTAATATTTGTGCAAACGTGGTTTGACCTATAAATATTCATTTGTAAAACTCATGACACTCACATAATCTTGCGACATTAACAAAAATGCAATTAAAATTTCTTTGGTTCAGTTGGATTTCTGAAGCAATCTAGGTTATATTACAATACAATTTTCACAACTTTGAATGATTGTGATAATAAGGCACTTCACCACATGCTGGTACACATGAATGTGGCATGTTAAGGGTACAGGACTGCATTTTTATTATAAGCACATTAAAACATTTTTGCTAAGAATTGATCCAACTTAAGATAGGTAAATAAAAATGCAGTGTTCAAAATATGGGATTCATACATTATCAACTTTTTGAACAATAGATCATTTAAAATCATACATTATATACTTTTTGCACGATGGATCATTTAAAATCATACATTATATACTTTTTGAATGATGGATCATTTAAAATCATACATTATATACTTTTTGAATGATAGATCATTTAAAATCATACATTATATACTTTTTGAATGATAGATCATTTAAAATCATACATTATATACTTTTTGAATGATAGATCATTTAAATCATACATTATATACTTTTTGAATGATAGATCATTTAAAATCATACATTATATACTTTTTGAATGATAGATCATTTAAAATCATACATTATATGTGAGCCGCTCCAACGGTAGGGGGCAAAAGTCGCAACAGACGAAACCACAGAAAATGTCAAAAACCAACCCAAGCCACTATATTGGTGAAAATTTTTTTATTTCAGTTTTGAAAAGTTTGATATCTATTGTATCTAATGTGTGAGTTTCAGCTTTGGATTCGAATTCTAAATACCACAAAACAGCGATTTTCCAAACCCTTTTCGACAGGTCAAGTTGTCGTTCCAGCGAACGATCGTCCAGACCGGGTTACTAAGGACAGTATCACGTGACATCGGCACGTGGCATATTTCCAGTATCATAGCCTTTACACAGACAGTATACCTGGTGTGTGACTGTATGCGTGAACATGTAATGCTTTACTTTTTTAATCACGCAACATGAATGAAAATAAATTCGAATAAGCTCGGGAGGGGTACAGCTACTCCGTCCTAACACTCGTGTAGAATTTCTATTCATTAGACACACTTTTTTTCTCCCTGTAATCAAACGCCTGAGTGTCCCATGCTTTTGACATAGAAATTGTTTGGAATTCTCTGTTTGATTTCGGAATGCTATAGGGAGATTTTAAGAACAAAAATGTGTAATCTCTTTTTCAACAATCCAGTGCCGATCACAACACAGATTTATATAAAGTGCACGCTACCGCAGAGAGAGGTGTGAATTATTTTCATGCCTCCCTTTTTACATTGGTTTGCATCTCAGAGCTGAGATAATTAAAGAAAGTATTGTATCTTGCTGAAACTGAAAACGGCAAGTGTTTTCTCTTTCAAGTTAGTTTGTTTGCAACTGGTAAAGTGGATAATACACAAACAACTATTGAAAAAGAAAACAATAGACCCGGATCTTGGCCAGGCAGTGCTACGCGTGTTAATCCCCTGTCTATAGAAAGCGTTTCAAACTTATTTTGTTGAGGGATACCAGTTACGTAAGAAGCATAAAAGGGTCTATGAGAAAATTGCATACCCATACTACATAAGTTATCTGTATGTACATAGTCTTCTATTTCTTCCAGTTAAACACATGGATAATTAAAAAAAAAGAACCAGTAGCATACAAGGATTTCATGTATTGCTATGGAAGTATTTTTATTTCTGCGAAAGGTCGTGTGTTTTGATTATGAAAAAATACAGAAAGCACGATCTTACACAAATTATTATTGGTTTCCAGGCTTAACAAATAACGATCTCGCATAACTATTCGTCCTCTTCAATTCTTACATGACTCAAGTGAAAACTAAAAGTGATGTTCTCTCATAAAACTGGAAATGACAACAAAAACTGCCGCAGCAAATGGCTATACAGTGACATACGGCAAGAACTGGGTTGTATCGTTAAATTTACACATGGTGTTTGTGTTTGTTATTCTTTTTAGAATTTTTAGGACATCATCAATATCAAAAACAATGAAACACTATTTTCCATAATGAATTATATCAAGATTAATTAAATTGAAGATTGCTATGATTGTAGCGACACATTTGCGCCGAATGACTTCAGATTAGCGGTAGTTCCGTTTTATATTGTCACATACATCATTAAACTTTCCACTGTAAATATTAATAAATGAACTTGACATTTTGCGTACAGCTGGACAAGGGTACAGTCTGTCACCATGCCAATTGTCAACTTTTTTGATGCAGGTGAAGCCCCGGTTGCTAAGGACTTTTTAGGACTTATATCACTAATTCAAGGGCGCATCGCGCCCGACTGAGTTTGAATTCATGGTGAAACTTTGAACGCCAATTTCTCCGTTAACTTCCTTGGCGCGTTGTCTTAAAATTGAACTTTCGGTCGCATTTTTCGCCCCTTTCCTTTTGCGTATATTTCAAATGCTATATATCATTTTAAAGCTAAGAATATGGAGATTTTGAATCAAGCAAAAAACAGAAAATTATTTTTGCGACTTTTGCCTCCTACCGTCGGAGCGGCTCACATATACTTTTTGAATGATAGATCATTTAAAATCATACATTATATACTTTTTGAATGATGGATCATTTAGAATTGGGCTGTTGCTCAAGTTGTATTTTGTAACAGTAGTCTAAGTTTCAGACATACCTGTGAAACAACATCCGTGTGAAGGGTCCAGTTGAAGGTGAGTGAAGTGCTAGTCTTATCTACAGTCTGGATAGTGTAGAGTGATGGGGCGACCGTTGAAATCGGTGGTGTGGTTGGTGTGGGGGTAGTTGGTGCTGATGTGGTGGTGACGAGAGGTATTTCTGTGTGAGCGGGGAATACAAATGTGCAGAAGATGAAGAAATTGGAAAATGTTTAAAACTTCCACATCACAAATTTCTATTACAATTTGCAGAGAATGACTTTAAACCAAAGTTATAAGTTTTAACGAATGCCCATCATACATTTTGTAAATACGAGAATATGCAACAGAATATGTCTTTTTTGATGCTTTATATATATATATATATATATATATATATATATATATATATATATATATGACAAATATTAAGTTTGCATAAAATTCTTCACAAGATTGTAAAATTTTTTGGCCATCAAATGTTATGAAATAGATAAAACACAGCAACCAAATTTGCTTATTTACCTCTTGTTTACCATTCGCTCATCTAGATGAATGTATCCCTATCTCCAAGAACAAAAAAATATTTAAATATATTGTAAATAAATACATAAACATGTATGAAAGATTCCACATATCAAATATCTAATCATAACAAATTCAAGCACTTAGAATGGATGGGGTGAACACTCAAATTTGGACAGTTTAATTCACTCCAAAATGCTTGGAATGTTTTTTCTCACCATTTTCACAGTTCAATCCGTAGAACCTGTCATTGCATGTCTTCATCTGCAGCACGTCGCTCGTCGTCACAGTGGCGTCGGCCCTCATGACGACCACACGTACGTCGTACGCCACGTTCTCGGCCAGGGAGGGGATGACCGCCTCCAGCTGGTTGGCCTGGAGCTGGTCCAGACTGACCCAGAGGTCGGTGTTGGTCCCGGTCTGTTTGTACTGGACCTGGGCCCAGAGGATGTCCACGGAGACCTGCCAGGTGATGTTGAGAGAGCTGGACGTGGCCTCCACGAGACGGAGGTCGTAGGCGCCGAGGCTAGAATAGTCTGCAGAAGAGGAATTCATAGAAATAAGAGTGAGATGGACACTGGCTCAGTTTTCATGTTCATATCAAATTATCTGACTGTAATTTGTGTTTAGAGTTTTTGAATTGGAAGTATTACACATTAAAGGGCAATGATATGATTGGAAGAATTTTTAAAAAATGCCTCTCGAACCAAACTGATTGAAAAGTATATCAATGGATACACCAGCTGGAGTGTATCTCCTGGCTGGAAGGATTTATCTTGAATTTGTTTACTTAAGCTGAATCAAACACGAACATACTAGCATTTTGTTTTTCTTGAGGCTCGAGGGAATTAAATTCCTTAGCCTGCTACACAACATTTTATTCTAAAATAACTTCCATCAAACTGATGGAAGTTATTTTAGAAGGAGTCAACTTTTGACTATCAAATTTTCACAGTAGCTTGCACACTTTACTTGATTCTAGAATAGTTTCACCCCAAGTTGAGGACTACCCCTAATCATGTCATTTACCTTTAAAAGGACTCACAGATACTGATGTTATGCATGTAAACTCAAAGCTTCAAGTTAGTACCATACGTGACATCACAGGTCTCAAATTTAATCATTTGTTTACAGTAAATCATCAGACTAATATTTTGTCTCTCAGAGTTATATAAAAAAAACCCCTCCATACTGACATCATAAACCAAAGAGTTGTAAATTTAACGATATATTTACAATGAACTTAGAGATACTTTCATCATAGGTTCAGAGTTACCAATCTTATGATATGAGATTATTCATATAGTCCCACAGCACTATCCAGTATTTTTTTTGTTTTTCTTCAAAAATCTATTCAGACTAAATAACCATGGCACGATGGCATGTTGAGCATGGCGCAAAACGAGTTAATTATTGAACTTTATTGAAAAGTCATTGATATTTCAAATAAAGATTACTTCATCGTCACAAACATTACCTATTTCACAGTTGGCTCCCTGGAACCCTTCAGGACACAGTGTCACCTGGTTAGTCTCGCCAAAGTCCTCTTCCGTCCCGTTGACCAACTTCAGCCGGTAGTCGTACGTCACACCTGGTTCAAGGTTCTCGAGGTAATACACGCCCCGATCGGCCGGTACGGGATCTCCGTCGATCCAGTCAATGGCTCGCCGTCTACGAGCCGAGGGAGCATTGTCAGTGACGCGGTGTTGCACGACAACGAGGTCCACGGTAACGTAGACCGTCCAGGTAACGGTGAAGAAGTCGCTGGAGACGGTGTTGACTGAAGTGTCAATTTCCACAGCTTTGGAAGGAAAAGATTTTGTACACAAAATATTAAAAAGGATAATATATAAATGTCTTTCAGTGTATGGTTACTTTAGCAAAGAGACACAAAGCTTTCCTTTTGATAGGAAGAAGTTTTCAAAGTTCTTTCATTTCATTTCCAAATTTACCACTTATTTAAATTTTCTTGGTTGGTTGAATCTTTTGTTTTATAAATGCCAGAAACAGAAATAATCAAATGTTTTTAAGTTTCTGAAAATCTGGAATTGTAAAATCAAAGATTAAGTATGAACAGGATACTGTAAATGAAACAAAACCCCTTTGCCCTTGCATATGTTCAAAAAATAAAGTTAACATAAATAAATAAAAAAAACTAATACACATATACATTTATTAATACAACTAATAATATACAAATACTAGTATATGTTTTGACATTGGTAACAAAAATCATTACATCATCTATTAGCGACAGCAAGATAACATCTTCAAAAGAGGGAAATAAAATTTTACCATCATTACAGTTTTTGAAGTGTGACATTTTGTCATGACCATTTCTTACAGATTATTGTTATTCTTGAAATTTACAAAATAGTATTGCAACCACTGTATACTCTACCTTGATCGCAGTTCAGGCCGGCGGTACCGCCACGGCAAGTTAACAATCTCAGAACTGGACCACCGACCACTTCACCACTATTTAAGCCGACGGCAACCCGCACCTCATACGTAGTGAATTCATCCAGGGCACGGATGCTGTCAAGGGTTTCTGTCGTGTCCAGTATGGTACCATTGCTCCAGGGCTCACTGTCATCTGTGCGGTACTGAAGGCGCACCCACTGGATGTCAAGGGTGCCTGGTAGGCTCCACTCCAGCTCAAAGGAGGCACTGGTGGTATCCACTGGGTTGAAGTTATAGGCACTGATGGTACTGTAATCTGTGAATGGTGGGATAATTAGTATAAAAATATTAAGGATTTGAAGTAGTTTTGGCATTTGGGAGATTAGTGTTTTACTCTTATATGTTGGTTTCATCTTATTTCTGTCATTTGTAGCAGATGCCTAATTGCTTACAAGATTAAAATATAAAAATATTCCATTACAATTCATAATGGATCAGAACATTTCTAAATAAAAATGTGTAACATTCAACATAATGTCTATACAGAATTTTACATGTAACAGCATAAACATCTGTCACAGATAGTGAAAACATAAATGAAGTATTCCACGATAGCTTGAGGATTGCAGTGAGTAGAGAGGTATCATTATCCTCTTTAATAAAAGTGGGCATTGCTAAAGCTAAGCATTACATAGTATTGATAATATTCAATGTGGTATTATTTGAAAGCTGTACTAATGGTACCTCCAATAAATGAAAAATAACAAGGATTAATTTGTGAATAATCATGTTATCATGGGCATACATGTTTAATAAAGACAACAATTATATCAATTTGCTAATTTTCATACTTTATATCAAGGAAGATAATGAACATTGATGAATCATTCATGTTATCACAAATACCTCCAGATGAAATTGTCTAGTTCTGTACCTGTGTCACAATCGGCACCCTGTACACCCGCCGCACACGTCTCAAAGGCGTACGTCTCCGACAGCGAGTAGAAGGTATCACCGACGAAGACCAGTCTGACCTCGTAGGTCTGGGATTCCTGTAGTCCAGCGAGGATGAAAAGCTGTCTGTCGGCCTCCACACTGGAGCTGTTGGACCAGACCGATTCTCCCTCCAGACGAGACTGGACGATGACCGAGGTGACCGCCTGCTCTGCGGTCCAGCTGATGATGATGGTGGAACTGCTGGACTGGTCATTGGTGATGGTATATTCAACTGGGTGCAAAAGAAAGTACCATACTGGTTAATATCAGAATGGAATATGTGTGGAATTTAACATGTAGAAAACTAAGAACAACATATTATAGGCTGGGGTCTATGGAGATTGCTTGATATCTTGAAATCAAATTGTCTCCAGTACATTAAAAAATGTTAGGAATGTTTATCAAAGGTACTTACCTATATTACAAGATATAATCATAAATGAGCATTTTGTTGTTGTTTTTTAGTATGTTAACACAAATTCACTAGAGACAACTTTTTAAAGATGTTTTCAATTTCTTCATGGTACCAAAATACTAAAATCTCTGATTTTGATTCACCTGGATTCCAATACAAAACATACTGGTTAATATCAGAAAGATGTGTTTGAATGTGGAATTTGAAATACTCTAAGAAATGTTTGTCAAGCTATTAATTAGCTGTATATTAGGAGATATCTCTATAAATAAGCATTTTGTTGCTGTTGTTTATGTGGTATGTTAAACAATTGAAGACTAAGAACGAGATATCTTGGTCTGGGGTCTATAAAAACTGCATGTTATATAAATCAAAGTGTCTCCAGTGGGTTAATACAATTTCACGAGGGTGAAGTCTCTTGAATGCTTTCAATTTCCTCACAGTACACAAACAATATGTACAATCTCTGACTTTTTACATCAAGGACAATATGAATATACCAACTTTTCAGTATTATTATTTTTTGTTTGTTTTCCCACTGAAAAGTGATAAACGGACATTGAAATTTACAACAATCCACAAAGAAATTCACATCATTTGGCTTTGTTTGGGGCATTAGAGGGGTTTAAGAATAATTGTTGTCATCATATCAAATTGTACTGTCTAAATGCATTGTATCTGGTAAAGAGAAAAGATGAGGGTTAATACAGCAAAGTATACTACCCAGATGTGGGAATAATCCAGTTTACCTGTGGCATTGTAGCAGTTGGCATCGTTTGAATCTTGGCAGTAGCATGCCCTCACTCCATTCCTAACATCACACTGTCCATTGAAGGCACACTGTATGGACTGGCAGGACATTAGACTGGTGGTGGCATCACAGACGCAGCGCTGACCACATCCCTCGGTGATGTACTCTTCACCATCCTATACAATTGTGAAACAGAAAGTGTATAGTGAGCAAAAATAATTCAGTCATATATGATATGATGTGAAATCTCATGTGTATATTTTGTAACCATCCATTATTCTCATTGGCTACCTGTGTGGGGTGTGGGGGCCTCACACGTTAGATTGTTTGTATAATGTTATCACAGAGATAATGATTAACAATTGAGAAGGCCACACATATGATCCACGAACATAAATAATCAATGCTTGCAGTTTAATCTTCAATTCAATTCAATTCTATTTTAATTCAATTTTATTTTACTGTCCATAAAAACAGAGTAAAATGTAAATTTGATGTGGATTACAATAATGTTGCTCTTGAACAGTGAAATACATACATACATACATACATACATACATACATACATACATACATACATACATACATACACACATACATGAATATGCAACATAATATTGAAGAATATCACTACTACTGCTGATAACTACATATCATACAAAACAACATAAAAATAAAAATAAATTGTAGCAATTTTAACCCATTGTTAATGGGAACCAAATTTGCAATGTATCAATTCAATGGGGACTGCAAAATCACAAAGCCAATGGGTTAATATCATACATATACTTCATTTTGAGAAAGAGACATCTCATCATTCTCTATAGGGCAAGGGGGGGGGGCCTTCCAAGAAATATAACAAAAGATGAGTGTCTTCATCTATGCATCTTTAAATTCAAGAAACATTGCATCATCTTTTGTTGTGCTCTAGAAGCCCCCCAGCCATGGTGCATGTCACCTTCTCCAAACCAAACAGGTCTATACCATCAATCACAAATCCAAATTGACTTACCTTGAAATACAACCCATCATGTGTGCACCCACACTGACTAGCTGCAACGCACTGTCCGTCTTCGTACACGAACCCTTCACTACAGGCGCAGCCAGACACGCATTCCAGGTCCAGGTTCGTACATTGTGAGACTGTGCCCACATCAGCGCAACTGGCTGGACACTCAGTGACACATGTACTGTATGCCGAGTTGTCTGGACATGTGTATGCTGCGTAGCAAAGATTAATTGAAAGAGAGAAAGGTGACAGGATGACACAAATATTACAAACACTTATAAAAGTTGAATTAATGGACATGAGATTATAAAACTTTCACATCAAGTACAACCCAAATCGACCCAATTCTCACCACCCCAACTAATCTTAATCCACCCAAATTCACTAATAACCTCACATGACCCAAAGCAAACCAACTCACTAGACTCAACCCAACCTAGCCCAAATCATCCCAGTTTAAACCAACCCAATTTATTTTAATATAGCCACCTCAACCAAACACTACCTAGGCCACATCAAACCAACTCGACTGAACCCAACCCAACCCAATACAACCCAATCCAACCCAATCCGATCCCGCACAACCAAACCCAACTAACCCAACATACCCAACCCAATCCAACCAAACTCAACTCAATTCACCCCAACTCAGCTCATTCCAACCCAACCAATTCCAACCTAACCCATTCCAACGCAACTCATTCCAATCCAACCCAACCCAACCCAGGTCAGCCCGTGCAAACTCTACCCAACCCAACCCTAACCAACCCAACCCAGCGAAGCCCAACCAACTCTACCCAAAACTACCAAACCCAACCCACTCAACCCAAACCAAACCCAATTCAACCTAACTCCAACACAACCTAACCTATTCCAACCAATTAAACTCTACCCATCACAACCCTACCCAACACAAATGAAAGAAAACCAGTCAATTCACTCAAGATTAATACAAACAAACACAAAAAACACTCACGGCAGAGGTCATTAGTTCTCTTCCAGTCAGTCTGTAGCTGACACCTGGTTGCGTAGACCTCCAGTATGTTACAGAAAACTGCCTCATCTAGATTGGTGGCACACATGTCATAGACACAGCTGGAGTAGAATGGGTCCAGTGGGGTGGAGGCATAGCAAGACCCAAAGATATCTAAGAGAAGGAAGAATAGTAAAGGCAACAGTGTTGGAATGGTCAAATGAAGCTGGCAGAGTGTAATTAATAGACTAATTTCATGAAAATCTGAAGATTTACTTACAAAAACAACACTGTTTTGGGGGCTTCAAATGAAGTGATTTTATGTCACTATAGATTATATTTTGCTCTCTCTTCAGTGTATTTACCTGATTATTTCTCTATTTACAAAACAATGTGTAATACAGCACACAGGTACATAAATTAATAAGTTGAAAACAAAATACAAAAGGAATACAACACTACATAAAACCATAAACATGTTCTTAGGAAATAAACACATACATACATTAGATGAATTATAACATCATGAATAAATAGTTACATTTGATTGATGTTAGATGTTTGAGTAAATATCATCTAAAAATAAACAATTTGATTAATCATTGTGGTGGAATTCAAAATTTTTGAGTGTTTAGACCTTCATTCAATATTTTATTTGTAGCAGAAATTGAACTAAATTTGAATACATACATAAAGTTACTAGCAACTGCATACACAGCACTACAAATCACTGTTTACATGTAAGTTTGTGGGAGTTGTGTATTTGTAGGATGTTTATTTGTCCATTCAAACACTATTATGTAGCTCAGATTTTTGATGTTTTTAGTTGAAGCTCCACAGTGTTAAATACGGGTAGTGTCTTGAAAATGTTTATGGTGAATATGGATCTTCTATTCATACCTGTGTTGTTCATTGTACCAAAGCACTTCTGTTCTGCTTCATCTCTCAAAGCTGCATTCCCTCCACATGGATCTGTGTTTGCAGGTGTATCTGGACATGATGAGCCTACACTCCAACTGTCTCCAAATGCTTCAACAGAGGGTGCCTTATAGAAAATAAAAAAAGATATGGTCATGTTATTCATTGGAAAGGATGTGATCCATAGTACATTGATATTAAACAAGTGAAACTGAACAAAATGCATAAATCGTTAATTTTTAAGATGTTCGTTTATACTTTTTGCACAATTTAAAATTGTGAACCTTTTGGCTACAGGAACTGGATGTACCATGTATTAAATCTACGAGAATTACACAATCTCAGAGGCAACAGGTTGATTAAATTTTTTTGTCGGGGATAGAAGAAACATAGCACTGTGCCATTTTAAATTTCATTCTTGCAATATATGTATATGCTTACATGTATACTAATTCCCCAAGTATAAAGTTTTCTGAGATATGGATCTTGTATGAAACTTACATATAATTAATATCATGAAAGTGTATGCAACACTATCTATGATCTGAACCAGCTATGAAAAATATCGGGAGTAGTTTTTCATACTTGAATGGTTTTATTAAAGTTGACCCATTGGAGACTAAGAACGAGCTATTTCGGGGTGGGGTCTATGGAGAATGTGTGTTATAGACAGTGAAATCAAATCGTCTCCAATGGGTCAACATCAGATGAAGATTTCAACTGATATCATTGAGCCATGCTTTGACTATTAACATCTTAATTGATACTCGAACCTCTGATAGTAATAAGATAACAAATATACTAGTTTTATGTTTTTAAAAGAAATAAGATAGTAAATAGAGATAAATATGATAAATGGTAGTATTAACTGATTAAACTATCCCCCAAAACATTGTTATAAGATTAACATGTTGTTGAAAACAAATTTTTACTTAAAAATTGGTAAAACATCTGCTTATTACATCCTCATAAATAAAAATCTATCTGGAATTTATCATTCTATCTCTCCTTGGAATACATTGCATGACAACTCACTTCACTCATTCCATGAGAAATCTGCATGATTTAGATAAGTCTAAGGCTTCCCTTAAAAAAATTAATACTAGAGTTATATTCCCATGAACTCAGTGCCCAACTATAGCTATACATGTACCTTCTTGTATTGTATTTCTCTAATGTGTAGTTTGTTTTCTTATCATTTGAAGTGCATACGGCCAAGCTGTTATACTATGTCTTACGCGCTATGAAAGAACTAAATATTATTATTATTATTATTATTATTATTATTATTATTGTTGTTGTTGTTGTTGTTGTTGTTGCTGTTATCATTATTATTATTATTATGATTATGATTATTACTATTATTATGATTATTATTATTATTATTGTTGTTGTTGTTGCTGTTATCATTATTATTATTATGATTATGATTATGATTATTATTATTACTATTATTATGATGATGATGATGATGATTATTATTATTATCATCATCCAAACAAAAGATCTTACTTACCTCTGCTCCATCGGGCATCACCAAGTCATTAGACGCATCACCATCTAAATCCCCACAGAAACCGCAGACTGCACCGGCATAGAGTTCAGACACCCACACCTCCGCTGTACTAACACCATCCCACCTCACTACCAATCCAAAGTCTGTCATCACAACCTAAACAAATAGATTATTACAAAATGTTTATATGCATTAAGTGCTGTGTAGATACTCACTCAAGATAAGATCTGAACATTAGCAAATATAATTCCAAGATAACGGAAATGTCTGACCCTTTTAACATTTGCCAACTTCCTTGAAACTTTGACGATGTATAGGCCTAGTGTTAGCATGATAACATCATCAAAAGAACCATGCCAAATGTATCTGGGCATTTCCATGGTAACTCATGTTACATTTTCATTAAAGATTTAGGTTGTAGAGACCTATATTTTCAAAACATGGATTGAGTAGTTCTAACTTTTGTTTGAATTAGCAATGTGTCCCCCATAGTCCCTAGTAACAACAGCAAGTGAGAAGACTCTTTGGGTAACTATGAGAAATAAAAGGTCCAATGTCGGTAACTCACATTACGCAATTTGGACATGCATAAATTCAGTGTGCACTGAATTTTAAAACTCTCCTGTACAAAAGACATCGAAACATTAATGACTTTTGTTTTATAAACATTAAATATCAATGCACATTTCTGACTATGGTACAAGTTGGGTTGCTTTAGCTTTTCTAGAAATTTTCATGTGAGTCGGTAACACGTTACAGTTTGTCCGATGACTTATTTCTGAAAATAAATTCAAGTTAATAGACTTATGATGGAAAAGCAATACAGTTATCCGTGTAATTTAAGATGCTTTACACAATTTCACAGAAAAAACTGCTGAAAAAAATGATAATTTTGCTGATTTTTGCATAAAACTTATATTTAGTAATATGTAGTCCGACATACAGCACTTTGTGTATGTTTGCCGATTCTTCTAGAAGGGGGCATTCAGGAAGCAAAATTTGGGGCAGAAATGATGACCCCCATCGATTATTTGTGATTCATAAACAATCAAACAACTAAAATGTAATGATTTGAGATAAAGCCATTTTATGAAGTCTTGGCATGTCATGGAAATGCTCGTCTAATTAATTGTTGTTACAGAAATAGATTAAAGTGATACACCAACAATAAATGTTTTTTCTTTTTAAATGACAAATAATTTGATACCACACTTTCCCCCTTTCTTTTACCTTACAAAATGCCTTCAATATATACGAAGTTTATGTTAATAATAGCAGATATTGATTATGATTTTATATTGTGTAATAACAGAATCTAATTGTAATGGTAATAGTGAGACACAAATCTCTAAAATACTATAACCAGCAGAATTTTGTAAAGCTGATTTTGCTGTATTACTGGAAAATGTCAATAGTGAAAAAAAAAAAAAAAACTAGAGCATTCGGTCTGCGCGCAGCCATGGGGTACTGCCCTCCGACCCCGTTCCAATTCCAAACTTTTGAATGTATTGGGGCATTGTAATCTGTTTGGACCGTTTTCAACTTCTAAATTTTCATCTATGCCCCATTATACCATACTTCACTCAAATCTACATCAATATTGATAAGCTGTTGTCAAGTTATCTAGGTGGTAAAGATATTAAGATTATGGGTATTCATGGACCTTCGATCTTTAGCCCCAAAATATGATCAGCTCATTGGTACCTATATCAACACTTTAATGCTACTTCACCCCAGTTAACATCAAATCCGATCAAGCCGTTCTCATGTTATCGTGGTAGAGACCAAAAGTATGGGCATTGTGACCCTTCGACCTTTGACCTTTTTTAACCCTGAAATCTGATTGTTTCATATTACCTTATAATACCATACTTCACCCAAGTTACCATGAAAATCCAAACTGGCCGCGCGCGGTGGGTCGAGCGGAGCGCGGGGTGTTCTCAAGTTATCACGAACGAGCCCAATCAGACATATTTTCTAGACCGCGTGACCTCTTGACCTTCTCAGCTCCTCAAATCTAATCAGTTCATTGGTGCCTATATTACATACCTCACCTGACAGCCGCTCTCAAGAATTCGGCGTAACGAGCCAAATCAGATCATACTAGGTCTGGTGTATTGACCTTTCAGCTAAAAAAATTAATCAGTACACTTGGGTGCTCATAATACATACTTCACCCAAGTTACCACAATCCGAATGCTGGTCAGTTATCGTCGTGGTAAACGAGCCCAAATTCAGACATTTTTTTTAGGGGCCGGTGGACCTTTTGACCTTTGACCTTTCAGCTCCAAAATCTAATCAGTTCATTCGGTTGCTCATAATACATACTTCACCCAAGTTACATAAAATTCAACTGGGCGTTCTCAATAGCACGTAACGAGCCCAAATCAGACATATTTATGGCCTGTGACCTGTTGACCTTTGACTTAGAACTCCGAATTCTAATCAAATCGATTTGGTGGCTCATAACTACATACTTTCACTAAAGTACATGAAATCAACTGGCGTCTCAAAGTTATCGTTGGTAACGAGCCCCAAATCAGACAATTTTAGGCCGGTACCTACCACTTCAGGCTCCAAAATCTCATCAGTTCATGGTGGCTCATAATATATACTTACATCAAGTTATATGGAAAATTCAACTGGTCTTCAATCTTATCGACGGTCGTTTAACGAGTCCAACAGAGTCGTCCACCTTTCAGCTCCAAAGTTAATCATGTTCATTGTTTGGCACATAATACATTACTTCACCCAAGTTACATTGAAATCCAAACTGCGCCGTTCTCAAGTTATCGTGTAGACGAGCCAAATCAGACATCATTTAAGCCCTGTTCTGTGACCTTTGACCTTTGAGCTCCAAAATCTAATCAGTTCATTGGTGGCTCATAGTACATACTTGGTCCTAGTTACATCAAAATCCGATCGGGGGTTCTCAAGTTATCGCGGTAACGAGATCCGGTAACGGACGGATGGACGGACGGACAACCCGAAAACATAATGCCTCCGGCAACTTCGTTGCGGAGGCATAAAAAAGATGACTCTTATCAGCCATCATAGCATGTGGCTGTTTTTGTTGCTGCAAGATATCACTTGGTCAATTCACATCTTCATATGTTTCAGAAGAAAAATATATTACATTTTTAAATTACCAAATTTATCATATATATCCTGCAAACTTATCACAATACAGTTGCTTTCAAACCATCTTAAAATATGCAATATGTTTCATAGACCTTCCTTTCAAAAGCATATTGTATAAGTTATACTCTATTCTTACTAATCATATTATTTCATTAAAACATATCTAAGTACAGAATAAGTAGATAGGAAACATATGTTATTTTCAAAGTATATCAAGAATATACCTTGTACGCTCCACTCTGAGTGACATAAACATTTTGCCTGAAGAACGGTATGTTGACTCGTATATCATTGAGGAAAACATCAGTTGTCGTCATGTAAATAATCTGAAATGAAGAGAAATAAAAATAAATCTTATCTAAGTATCCAGACTTAATTCAGTATATTAGTTCTTTGCAATTATGTCCAATAGTTATTACGTGTATCATCACCTTATTGCTGCAAACATCCTTGGATCCTGTCTTAATCATTATATGCATTTTAATAAGTTTAATTTTTAAAGAAATATGTTATATAATTGTCCAGTTATGTTCTCGAATCTGAAAACAGTTAATCATTTTTAGAACATCAGTGTTATTGCTGGGAAAACACCGAGAAGTTTTAGGTGTGTCATAAGCGATTGTCTATGGACTCTTTAAAAAACATATTCCAGGTTATGTGATGAGATTCAGATGATACATTTTATATACTGTGCTTTGTTTGCGTGATCATTTGCAAAAATTTTGTCTCTAAATTCGATGTCTGAAAGTTAAGATAGTGTCAAACTTCACATCAGTAACTACACATGAAGCATTTGCACAAAACCATTCATCCATCAGTAATTCTCCATAAATACTTTGCCTAACTTCTGTATCATTATTGTTACAATCGGTACAATTGTATGATACATAATATAAATCAATGAAAGAATTGTTTCAAGATAATACCGACAAACTCACCATTCCCTCAACATTGACGAACACCTCTCTGGTATAAGTTACACCATCACTGGCCTCATTCTTGGCTGCCCTAGCCGTTACCGTGAAATTCCTGTCCGAGGTACCACCGGTGCATTCGGTGGTGACCAGCGTGTAAACGCAATCACCCTGGAAGGTGTAATCACGCCCGTCAAAGGTAATGTAGTGAGGGTCACCCCACACTGAACACACTTGAAGCTGGTACACTGTAGAGGGTTAAGGAATTAAATTTAATGTAAGTAGGCATTCAGATTTCTGTATAGACTGATATTACTTGTATATTTTAGAGAACATACGTGTATGTAACCTGGCAACACAAGGGCTGTATAAAGTTGTGAAATATAAAGACATGAAAAATGGAAATGTGCGTGATTAGCATCAAATATAGGTATCTCCAGATTTGTTCAAACCATGCATGTCAAATTTCAATGCTCCCGAAATGCTTGGTTTTATTTCTCAACTTTTTTTTTTACATCTGACAGTTTGGACTTTATAAGGTGCCGTTGTGACAGGTCACATATATTTCTGTAATTTTAAGGTTTCATGTGGCCATTTGGGTTTCATTGGTTATCTACAGACGTTCATAATACTATTTCATATAACATACCAAAGATCATGAAAATGTCCCGTTTTACAAATGAAGATTCTACCAATTACTAATCTATTATGTTTTATCAGATATCTTAAAACCGTAGCTTAAATTTCATGAATACAATATCTATCTCAGACAGATGAAGTGGTTATAAAAACATGTGTTGAAATTATAGATTTCATTTCATTTGAAATTAACCTTAACACACTATTTCTTAACTTGAAAAATACTATGTTAAAGGAGAATTTTTCATTGACTGAATCCATGACGATGTCTCGGGTAGGATACCTATAAACATCTCGACATCACACATATTCAGTTCACTCATATAGCATACAGTAGCTTCACATCTTAGTAAGATAACTCTCATGACATTGGTAAAGATCATCAAAGTTCAGAGCTTTTAAGTATCGCTCTTATGTTCGTTTTGTTTTGTTTGTTACTTTTGTCTTCAAGAGAGCAGATAATAGTAACATCAACAAAGCCCACTAGTTTTTTTTTTTTGGGGGGGGGGGAGGGATGTCATTTTTGGTTACCTATTATTTGAGGAGACTGCATATAACGAGACTTGCTTTTTAGCAGTCCCCTCCGTTTTCAAGTTCTTTTATTAACTTGAAGTGGCCATCTATGTCTCTTCATGTTCAAACTACCTCTTATATCTTATCGTGTCAAAAATATAAAGATATATCAATATGAATCCTTATTTAGATCTAATATTAATTTGCTATGTAAACATTTGTAGAATATAATTTAATGTATTGGCCAAGTACATAATTAGTCTGAATACTTATTACATTGTATTACACATGAGTTTGTAAGTGAATTAATTTTTTGTCTTGTAAGCTGAAAACGAAAATAAATAAATAAAATAAATAAGTAAAGGAATACGAAATTGATTAGATCTAAAATGATAAGTAATGTTTATGACAGAAGTAAATTACAAATTTGGAAAGTGGGAAAGTACTATTTCCGTTCTACTAATGATTGAATTGGATTTTACTAATATATTACATCAAGTAAAAATACAAAAGACACATAGTATTAAATATGACCCCATAACTAAACGTAGATTGATATCTTTACAATATTGCTTTGTATTCCAATAAAAATGTCGTTAGTGTTGGATCATTTTTTTAACAGAACAAACAAACTACTTTTTCAGTGATTATGTTCCGTTACTAAACTGTTGATTGCTTGGTATTCATGTTGTAAATTGTCATTGTCAAAAATGCTAGAACTTTAGTGTACATTATTTTATATTACAGCCGAAGTTTATGACGTTCCCCACCCACATTTCGGAACTAACTTTACCTATTTCCGTGCACGTGAGGCCATCGCCCTCATATCCATCATTACAGATACAGGCTTGGTTCCCGTTGGTATTCACGCCACAGATTGCGTTCTGATCACAGGAGATCGGTTCACACTGGAAGAGCCCGTTCACACACGTACACGATTCGGAGCAAGTGTCGGACAATACATTGCTACCCGCCTGTTGAGGAGGTGGATGTATTGTTTCAAACGTATTGAAATTAAAAGGTGTTACTTTCAAACACGAATACATATTGGAAGCAATGTTTCGGTAACCCGACATTTGCTTCCGCGACAATTGCTCCGATGACAATATCTCCGAAAACAATGAGTTAGACTTAGGGTTGCCATTGGGTTTTCAATTTTGATAGGGCCCGGGTAAGGGTCAGGGAGCTGTTTAGGATTAGTGTGTCGTCGAAGCAAATGTCGTTGGAGCAAATGTCATGGAATTGTTCTTTTCAAATAATCGAACGAAAAGAATGATGAAAGGAAAGTATAAGAAACACAGATAAACACTTTTTAAAAGACATCAATAAATAGAGAAACGGAGGTGACAAGTACGATTTTTCTTCCTTTTTACAGGCAAATGGGTGAGATGGTGAATGTAGTAGTAGTAGTAATCCAGGTTTTAAATCCGGTTTAGTCCCTGACTACGGAGACAATAATAAATGAAGTATTGAAAAGGCGATAACAGGTGCATGTCTGCAATCGAAATATAATAGTATCAATATCCACGTGATGGTTTTTCTGTAGAATCATTAAATTACAGTTTGTGATATTACTGTTTAATCATATACATTACAATACATCATTAAATATCTCTTGCTTAAGCATACCAATCGATCCAAGTAATCTTCAATTGTTTTAAATGTTACACAATAAACAAAGTCTTACAAGAGATAATAAACTATGTAAGCATAATTTACATTTAGATGTTAGGACAGAACAAGTATATTATGAAAACAAAATCACTTTAGAAATAAGTGAGACTTGAGCAAAAATTAGAATGTTTTTGTAATGCGGAGAGTGTTTAGCAATTTTCCCATAACAATGGTCCAGACTTTGTCACCAAATTAAATCATCAATGTGTTCGATTTATCATGTGATGCTGTCAGTAGTTACTTATGGTTACTTTGTTACGGTGTGCCATGGAAAGCATTCAATATTGCATTGACCATTAAAGAAATATTACATATTATTTTCCATGAATAGAAACATATTTTGCTTTGGAATCTACAAATAATGTTTTTTTTTTTGGCATTACATTTTTTTTAAATTTCCAAATAGGAAATATGGTGTGAGCTTGTAAGAACATCTAGAAGATACAACGGCATTCTTTATCAAAGACTCTCATGAATATAGTGTACAGTAAATCTGAACTGTAGACATTCGAAGTTTCTAAAATACTGATCTCATCAATTTTGTGACTGTTATCGATAAACGCAGACTGCCGCAATTTTCAGAGAGACCGTCCGTTCGTGTAATGATGCACGACGTTAATGTTTATTTAGCTAATATTTTCAGTTTGATTACTTCACAGATTCAATACATTTAACCTGTGGTTTAATTACCGAGTAGAAGACACCGTTAAGTTCGCATTGACATGATTCGGGCAGCACACAGTCACTTCCGTCCAACACATATCCCGCGAGACACGAACACCCCTCTACGCACCGATCGTCGCACGACGGCGACACGGCACGGCCCGGGCAAGTTGCGGGACAGGACGTGGTGCAATTCTCGTAAGAAGAGTTTTCAGGGCATGTTAAATCTGTGGAGAGTAGTTATTATGAACATTTTACTAAATTCACACCTAGTTAGTTACATGTACGTAACGACACAATTTTTCATGTGCTAATGTGTTATTTTAGAAGACACTGCATTGTTCTTGACTTATTTTGAAATGGTATTATTCATTCAGATCAGTATTTAGATCTTAATTACTATTTAATGAGCGCGTCAATAAGAAAGTACTGATTTAACGCCAAACGGACGCTCCAGGTTAATTACATACCCATTTTTCTTTTATTCAAGGACACTGCAAGAAAGAGTTTCATAGTAAATAAATGGGTAATATAATATTTCAGAGAACCATATCCCAAATGTCAACCGTTTCACAACATTCAACACATTAAAGTGTAATTTCACCAGTTTTTTTAACACTTCACACACACACATTACTTGTTTTATTTCATGATTTACGGTAATGACAAATTAATCGCATAAATACTCTTACTTATTTGTTAGCAAATACTAACACCGACAAACAGAAACACAAAATTCACACACAAATTAATATACACACAGTGTGAGCGTCTTAAACAAAATTTAATGATGATAAAGAAATACTTGTTTGTAGGTTTGCATGGTGAAATACAATATGAAGTACGCTTTTGAGGATTAATTTACATATTTTAATACATTTTTCACAGAACACAGAAATATACAAACAATGGGTAAGCACAAACAACACAATGCTTTCAGGAATGTAGGACACTGCAAGAAATATTTTTTTTTCGAAAATAAATTGGTAGTGTAATATTTCACATTGTAACTATCACTTTATTCCAAACATTAAATTGTATTTTACCACATTTTTAAACACATCACAACAAGAATTTTCAAATGCATCCATTTCGAGTTTTATTTCATGATTTACGGTAATGACAATTTAATCGCATAAACTCTCACTTATTTGAAGCAAATATTCACACAGACAAACAAAACACACACTCCACACATAAACATGTATTTACACAAACACAAACAACACAATACTCTCACGGATACCGGGAATGAAAATGTAGAATCTGTGTTTCAGTCATTTAGCACAAGCAACATGCTGAACATTATTTTTCCCAACATATCTTTGAACGAAACGATTACAGCTTTAAAACGTGACAAACAATCATGCAATCCTCATTGTTACTACTATCATCATCATCTTCTTTTTCTTCTTCTTCACCATCATCACCATTTTTCATCATGTCTAATTTTAATCCGGGTTTGTCCCCAATAACGGAGATGGCCAGATTTACCTCACTCTTGCAGCAATCAATCTCACAACATCTTACAAGACTCAGGGTATCCTCCTTTCTCAAACCAACCCTCTTGATGTCGTCCCCCACCTGCCTTATCCACGTCTTTTTTCAGTGGTCCTCGCCTTCTTTGTTCATTTACTCTAAACTCCAACACCTTTCTCAGAACATGATCATCGTCTCTTCTCAACACATGCCCGTACCACATGCACACCATTTGCAAGCAAGCAAATAAACAAACACAAAAACACACAAACGGGCAAGCAAACAAATAATCAAACGAATAAACAAAGAAACAAACAAACAAACAAACAAACAAACAAACAAACAAACGTCTCTTTCTACTCATCACTAGAGTGACATTTACCACACAGAATGTTGCTTCTCCACGGTATAAAGGTATAACAATCACTATCACACCATCTCGCAAGATTCAGGACATCCTACTTTCTTTAAACAACCCACTTGGGGTCCTCCTCCACCTGTCTTATCTATGGATAAGTATCAGCTGTTTTAATTATTTTACAATGCTGTTTACTTTATGAACTGATCAGGTATTGTTTAAAAGTTTAACCAGCTGTTTAAAGTTTTAAACAGCAATGTTCAATTTTTAATAGTTATTGTCCACAAACTTGAACATTGTTGTTTCAATTTGTAAACACTTATTTAAACTTTTAAACAATTCCTGATCAGTTCATATATATAGTAAACAGCGTTGCATGAAATTATAAACAGCCGTTTTACTGTACTTTTTTTTTACGTACGTCTTCTTCAATCGTCCTCGCCCTCTGTTCATTTACTCTAAACTCTTCACACTTTTCTTAGAACATGATCATCATCCCTTCTCAACTAATGCACGTACAACCGCACTCCATATGCCATTGCAAGCAATCAAGCAAGCAAGCAAGCAAACAAACAAATAAACAAACGAACACGCAAATAAAAACCCATTTTTCTCATCACTTGAGTAACATTTACCACATAGAGTGTTGCTTCTCCACAGTTCGCTAAAGATATAACCCGCATCCAAGCACGCCTGGTGATAGGCGGCGTAGGCATCGCAGTTTCCGCCGTTGTCTCCCGGTAGCTCCACGCAGACATCGTAGATACAGGCATCGTGGTAGGCCGTTGGGTCTACTGTTTGATAGCAGTCACTGAAAGCTGAAACTAGGGAGGAAGTGTTCGTAAAAAAAAGTGAATATCTAAACTTTCACGTACATTTATCAATCATTGCGATCGCGCTCACTTTTATAACAGGTGAAAAAGGAGTTCCGTTCTTCACAGTTTTACACGAAAATTTGAAAAATATTATCAACTGTCAAATGACCTTAATAGAATTAAACAATGCTTTACTTATCACTTCCGTCAAATTGATACAAGCAGTCCGTTCTTCATAATTTAAACAGACAATTTGACAAACATAGTAATAAACCGTCGACAAATGTTAATACCAAAACGTAAAAAAATATTAATCAAAGTGTATGAAATTACTTTCGTCAAAATTGATACACCCAAACCATTCTTAACATTTTCCAGAACATTAGCTTCACGGTTTAAATCATATATTCAGATATAATTACCAAAAATTACGAAAATGAGAATGTTGATTCGTTCATTTACAAACGTATCTTAAACAGAAACTGTTTTAATACAGGATTCATTCTTAGATAATTTAGAGGAATTTCATCAGATAGTGCTTGTGGAAATCAAAAGTCATGGAATGGATATTGAGAAAACGGCACACATAATGCTTAAAAATACCAACAATCGCTACCACATTTTGAAAATCTGTTTTGGCTTGATACATGAATTGTTTTTACAGAAATGTATCCTATCTAAATTTGCGGCGGGAAAACGGTCAACTGATGGAACTATTTCAACATCATACTTATTCATGCTACATACAACAGAGTGCTTTTTAATACTTAACGACCGGGAGATAAAGTTTCATTGAATCAAAGTAACGCATCAAAACAACACCATTTTTGTTAAACATGGCACCAAAGAACGCAAAAAAAAAAAAAATACATTGACAAATATAATTTTTACCCTAAAATTAAGGTACTGTATGTCCAATAACACCGAAAACTCAACAGGTGTGTGAAATTATTTTCAAATCCTCTGGTTCTACTTGTGTATAAGTAGATAGAGTAGCAGCAGTAAAATGAAATCCCTTTGATTAACCTTTTGCGTGCAAATGTTGTATCTGTGCACAAAGTGCAATTTAATTAAACGTCATAATCATTGTTCTCCTTCACCTTTGTAGAGGAGACACTAAAAATAGCTAGTTTGCTTAAGTAAAATCTGCAGAAAATTTACCATTTTCAACATCGCAATAAGGAACGCTAAATTCTAAGAAAATAAGAAAAGAATAGTTGTCATTATTATCTCCTCAGAATAAAGTCAGCGTATAAAGAGTTAATAACAATTACCAGTGGCAGGAGCAAGAAGATCGCATCTTTGTTCAGCGTCGGCCTGTAACCCAGCTGTGCACGGCTCGAAATCTTGGACATCATCACAGCTGTTATCTAACTTCCAACCGTTCGCAAATTCTGCTGAATCTGCGGCCTATCACAATAATCAAATATCCAGTAAGATACGAAATAAGTTGAAAATGAATTGTTTAAAACTTCAAATGCATGAATTTGTATTGTATAGCAACCTAACCATCGTATAAATAGCTCATGTCCGATTTCAGAGCGCAGAGTACATCTTTGCGATTTACACAATTTTTGGTGTACAATGCTTTCGCAACGAAACTCTCCATGGACACAAAGAAGTCGGGTTAGCTTGGACATGATGCGTGCACAGCTTTAGAAAAGTAAATTTACTTAAAGTTGAAGAAGTTTTCTTTCTCCGTGAAAACACGATTTCCATGCTTGTCATTTTTTTCCTCAGGAGCAGTTCTGTACGAAATATATTATGTTGTATATTCTTACAAAAGACTCCAACCATTACTCTACAGAAACATACGATTTTGAATTCATTCATTTTCATTTAGGTGCTCTTTTTGTAACACGGAGTCTGCACGAGCGATGTTCTCGACTGTACTATGTATGAAGAAATTGTTATCCATGTAGAACAAGTTATTGATGGCAATGAAATACAGTACTCTACAATGCTTCTACAGATTTAGGGTGATTTCCTCGTCAATCTCATTATGGAACTGGCGACAACCAAGGTTTTTGTTTTGCAATAAATTAGTCAAGAAACGAAACAATGCCTTATCAGTATATGAATATTAAACATACAGTGATTTAAGCACGGGTTTAACATACATATGTTCTTGAATTTTTGTAATATATTTGTAATTCACACGATGTCTATAAATGCATCAGGAAGTATTTTTGTTTACGTAATAATGTAGATCGCGGTGACTTTGGACATGCTCCCAAAACATGTTCCAGTATACTAGACTCTCTGTAACAAAATGAACCGTTAAATGAGTGTACACTTTGCAACATTTCTTTTTAAAGTATAGCCAAATTAACCGCGACATATGGTAATTAATCAATGACAAAACCGTGACACAAAGCATTACATTTCTAGATGGGAGAAACTTTGCCTGTTGGAGAAACAGTTTAAGTTAGGTGGCGCTTAATTCCATTTTTGTTGTTGAACATGTTACATTTACGATCGTTATGCAATATTGTTGAATTATGATTGAAAAAATGTCGAAAAAAAATTCAAGCCAAATTTACCGAGGAACCGTCGGGTAATAAGAAATCATCCGTCGATCTGCCGTTGAAATTTCCACACAAGCCGCAGACGGCGCCACTGTAAGCAGGTGATAAAGTGACATCTACGGTGCTCTGTCCGTCCCATCTCAGAACGATACCGTAAGTGGATGTAACCACCTGTAGCATACAAAAGTTTGTGGTTATTTTTTACATGTTTCTACATCATCCAGCAGTAGTTCCAGTCATAGGCGTACGCAGGATTTTGCCAAGGGGGGTGTTCATCCAAAATTTTTCCCGAACACGCCAACCTCCGAAAACTCGCTCAGCGGGGGGGAGGGGGGGGGGGTTGGTGACGAGTTTTTTTTCCAA
>JZLH01S0254465.1:5498-26791 GCA_001188425.1 Eucidaris tribuloides | reverse complement strand
CGTCCATCCCACCACCACCACCAAACCCCACACTCCATTACCATTACCTATCACGCCACACCCATCACCACATCACTAACACTACTACTACCACCGACCACCACACCACCACCACCACTTCCACACAGCACAACCCACCACCCACCATCACCATCACCATCACCATTCACCCGACCACCACCCCGGTCACCACACCACTAACACTACTACCACCCACCACCCCACCACACCACCACTATCCCCACTTTCCACAAACCACACACCACAGCCCACCATCCCCATTACCATCACATCACCATCACCACCACACCACCCGCCGTCAGCCAGCAGCCGTACTAACACTACTACCACCGACACCACACCACCTACACCACGACCACCACCATCCCCATGTCCACACCACCCAAGCCCACACACCCATCCATCACCATCACCTCACCACCACCACCATCACCACACCACTAACACTACCACCCACCACACACCAGACCACCACCATCAAATTTCCACCCCACTCTCACCACACTACCGGCACCACCACCACCCACCTTCTCCACCACGCCATGCGAGTATGTGATGGAGCAATATACCACATGAGAGAGAATGATTATGGCGTATGCTATCATTCCCTGATATGGTAGTGGGTTAAATATATTTATCGAATTTGAGAAAATTCGAGGATTGATATAAATTCGTGTTTTTAAATACTCACACTGTATGCTTAACAGCGTTAGAAAATTATCTGACAAGCCCATGCTATTGTTAAATTGTCACAAATATTGATGTGGCTATGCTAGTTGTAACGGAAATCACCTTTATTGATCTGTGCCCCTACCCAGCCACCATATCATTCATCGGAGGGCGATTATCTGTAGTATCCGTCCGTTATCTCAACCACAAGTCTAGTAGCCAACTGCGCAGATTGACTAACTGGCAGTTAAATGTTCAACATTCGCCAACAATTCACAATGTGACCTAGAAATAAAATACACGTACTTGTATCTTAATGCCAAGACCATCTGCAACCCAGCCACCCGTCCACCCATCCCATCCTGTGATAGTGTTATGCTGTATGCTGACGGTCTTTCAGACTGACTTTTAAAGTGCCTCGATAGACAGAATCTGAAATTCGCGCGAGGAGTGGCTGAGCTCATTACTCAGGCAGATGTCACGAATAACTCCGGTTTTTTAAAAGAACGGGTAAGATGAATTCACGTGTTTTTGGCGAAAGGGAATATTCCAATAATCTCTGTTTCTCAGGCTACATAGTACTTTACGAGATCTGCAGGAATCGTTAACGAGGCTCACATTAACGTCAAAGTCCCAAAGTTGTGTGTCCAAATCAAATCCAGACAAAAGTCTGATGGTTCACATGCCTAGTTAAACACAGGGTCAGTGATTCAATAGTCGCATAAATCATTTGTATCATCGAGCGACATTTCAATTCAAGTCAACTCATTTAATTAGCAAGCTTCATATTCTGTCATTTATTAGTCATGCATCGAAGATCGACTCAGTCACAAGTCGAGGGTCAAATGTCAAAGGTCAATATAAGTCAGTCATTGTTCAATAACGTCAAATTACATAGTCATATGTTCAACATTTCAGTGAGTCATAGTCGGGCCTCAATATCCAGTAAGTCATAAGTCATGGTCATGTGCCAGTCAACTATTAAGTCGATGGTTCAATGTCCATTCATGTCATAAATCACAGTGATTCAATATTCATCAAGTCACAAGTCATGGTTCTATGTGCTGTCGAAGGTCAAAGGGGTACGAACTACCAATACCAGTCATAAAAATTCGGACCAGCAACGTCAAGCACACACGTTAGCCATAGTCATAAGTCATAGTTCAATATTTAAAAAGTCATATATTTTTCAATGGTCAGTCAAGTTCTTGTTCATGGTTCAATTCCCAGTCAAGTCACAAGTCATTGCGTTCAATATCAAGTAGTCATAGTCATTGTTCAATAACCAATCAAGTTACATATCATTGTTCACATTCAGTCAAGTCATAAGTCGTGGCTCAATATCAGTAGGTCAAAGGTACGACTCAATAATCCAGATCAAGTCATAAGTCACAGATTTCAATATCCAATCAAGTCATAAGTCACATTTCACCATCAGCCAAGTCATAGTCATGCGTTCAATGATCTAGACAAGTCATAAGTCATGTTTCAATTGTCAGTCAAGTTCTGTTCATGCTTCAATGTACATGTCATAGTCACAAAGTCATGGTTCAATATCAATCAATGTATAAGTCATTGTTCAATAACTTTCAAGTTACAAGTCATTGTTCAACATTCAGTGAAGTCATAAGTCGTTGGTCAATATCCAGTCAAGTCATAAGTTCAATGGTTCAATGTCAGTCAACTCATAAGTCATTGGTTCAATTCCATCATGTCATAAATCACAGTTCAATATCAATCAATCACAAGTCATGGATTCAATATTCATGTCAAGTTCAAAGGTCACGACTCAATATCCAGTCAAGTCATAAACTATGGCTTCAATATTCCAGTCAAGTCATAAAGTCACAGTTTCACTGTTAGCCAAGTCATATAGTCATATTTCAATATTTAAACAAGTCATAAGTCATGTTTCAATGTCCAGTCAAGTTCTGTCATGGCGTTCAATGTCCAGTTCAAGTCATAAGTCATGGTTCAATGATCAAGTCAAGTCATAAGTCACTTGTTCAATTAAACAAATCAAGTTACAAGTCATTGCTTCAACATTTCAGTCACAGTCATAAGTCGTGGCTCCATATCAGTCAAGTCACAAGTCATTGGTTCAATATTCTGTCAAGTCAAAAGGTCCAACTCAATATCAGTCAAGTTATAAGTCACTTTTCACCATCAGCCAGTTCATAAGTCATGGTTCAAATACTAAAACAGTCATTAAGTTCATGTTTCTAATGTCCAGTCAATGGTGTCTGTTCATGCTTCAATGTACAGACAAAGTCACAAGTCTGGTTCAATATCAAGTCAAGTCATATAGTCATTGATTCAATAACCTGTCATAGTTTACAGTTATTGTTCAACATTTCAGTGAAGTCATAAGTCGTGGCCTTCAATATCCAGTAAGGTCATAAAAGTCATGGTCAATATCCAGTCAAGGTCATAAATCACAGTTCATATCCACTTCAAGTCACTAAGTCATGGTTCAATATTTTCTGTCAAGTCAAAGGTCACGACTCAATATTCCAGTCAGAGTCGGTAAGTCAGCTGTTTAATAACCAGTTCAAATTACAAGTCATTGTTCAACATTAGTGAAGTCATAAGTCGTGGCTCAATATCCAGTTCAAGTCATAAGCTCAAAAGCTTCAATATCCAGTCAGGGTCATAAGTACTATGGTTAAATATTCCAGTCAAGTCATAAGTCAAAGTTCAATTATCCAGTTCAGGTCATAAGTCATGTGTTAAAAATATTTAGTCAAACATAAGTCAATGGTTCAATGTCCGGCCAAACTCACAAGTCAGTATTCAATATCAGTTCAGGTCATAAGTCAAAGTTCCAATATCCAGTCAGGTCATTAAGTCATGTTTAATAATCTATGTCAAGTCACTAACTTCATGGTTCAATGTCACAGTAAGTCATAAGTCAATGCGTCAAGTTTCAGTCAAGTTATAATTCACGGTACAATATCCATGTCGGCATAGTAAGTCATGTATTCAAGGGTCAAGTTCAGTCATTTTAAGTCATGGTTTAACATCCAATCATGTCATAGTCATGGTATTATTATCCAGTCAATGTCATAAGTTATGGCTTCAATAGATCAATACACAAACAAGTCATAAGTCATGTTCAATATTGACTTGAAGTCATAAATGTTCATGATTCCAATATCAGTCAAGTCATTAGTCATGTGTTCAATATCACTCAAGTCACAAGTCACATTAAATGTTTAGTCATTTGTTTTGTTTTTCAATCCAGGCCCCAAATCATATTTCAAATCATTATGAGGTTTTGTTTCAGGTGGCCACTGAGACTAGGCGTTTAAGGAGGAATGCACAGGCTTAGGGATTAGCTCCAGTAATGCTTAAAAATGCAGTTGAAATGTTGTTAGTACCGTCTACACTGACATGATCGCAACTATAGGCGGGCTACAGAGGGAGTGAGCAATTTCGAGACCGTTGTGTAAGCATGTCTTGGAATTTGTTTGGTTGTGAAAAAGGGACATTTATTATAATCAAAGCCAAACATGAAAGTATAACCACAATAAAACTTAAACCCCACACTTAAGTTGCAAACAGGCTTGTCTGTGGACAGCAAATACTTCTGGCTATTGTACAGTGGTGTAAAAGGACCTCATATTCAATTCCTTAAATATCTTAAAGATGTGTATTGTAGCATCTGTCAAAAACATTATATTGAATCAAATCAGGCGAAATCATACCAATGGAAAAAAAAAAAACCTCATAGAGGGAAAAATGGTGAAAATCTGGACCGGTTAAATTCATCCTTTTTCAAATTTGCTCAGGAGCAATAAAAAAAATCCGCGACTTCAACGTTGCACGTGTCCGTATCCAAAATGGTCCGATCAGCCGTTAGCAAAGGTCGCGCAGGGATAGCGTTTTAACCATCAGAGGGCTGTTCCGCTGGTCTGCTACGGTGCACAGTACGCCGATTCGCAGGTTTGAGCAAAATTGAAATAACATGAAACAACATTCTGGTATTATGTCGTATTAGCTTTCTCATATAAACAACAAATTCATGATCATATGGATTTCTTTAGACTTCAACACACATTTGTAAGTACTATAACTACGTTGGTATTGATAAGAAGGGAAGTAATGGACTTGCACACCCTGACACATCTTATAATATAAAAAAAAATTTAAAAAGGTACCATATACAAAGCACCTATAGCATTTAATCATTATTACTTTCATATTTGGTATATTTATCACTAATATTCAAACACGGATGATACTGAGCATAGACGGAAATTATTTAAGATGTTTTGTCAAATTGTATAGAGTGCTTATGATAAGTTACGTTGCCCGAGATTCATAACAAAGCAATCCAGTCCAATCATGCATACACACTGGCAAACTCAATAACTCGACAAAAGTAATTTTGATATTTTACAAAATTTGAATTTTCCGAGCAACTGAATTAGGAATAACAATAAGCGTAATAAATAAATGCATTTATCATTCCATCATATTCAGTATTATTTCTTTTCGATGAGATATTTGAGATGAATCTGCGGTTTTGTGTTTTTTTTTCATTGTGTTTGTACATATTGTACAGTAGTACTGTGACTAGTTACAGGAATCTTTTTTCATTTTTCAAATTAAGGGCCCATTCCTGTGTTTCTCTTTAAGATCCAACCTCAATGTCAAATCACAAGCCAATACCCATCCATATCATCAAGCCAATGACAAAAACACCGAGGACCGACCAATAGCACCCTACTCGAAGTATACAAATTATGAATTGGAAACAAAATTCAACCTGCTGAAAACAATGCTAAAGTCCCTAAGTACGTTTTGTTCGAAATACAACTTTTCATTTAATCTTTCAAATGAAGTTATCTATTGACCCCAGACATCTAAGCATATCATTCAAACTATCTGATAATTGAGTAGTTGACCAAATTGTGATTCTTTAATTAATGGAGAGAGGTAGCGAATGTATATTTCCAGGAACAATATGCCCGTCATGCAACTACCGACCACTTTACTTTTTCAACAATTTCTAAAACAAAATGGAAGTGTTTCTAGAGATGGATTTTCAAGTGCATTAATAGATGATAAATGTCTTACCTAATAAAAACCAAGCCCAAAAATTTCACTTCACCATTACCAAAACCGTAAACTGAGCTTTAACCATTCTTCAGGGTCTCTAATATGACTATGGCGTCCTCGCTACTATAACTCAATCATTAACTCAATGCTAACCATGCTACTAAACAAACTTACACAACAGTTTATAAATCGGCTTTGGTCTTTGGATTATACATTTTTTGACATAGCAATTATTTATGAGGCATGGTGCATGTGATTGCTTGCTATTAAAAGTGATCAAAGTCCTAAACAGTTTTTAGAGATAATCATGATAGAATCTTGGACTAATAACAGATCTGGAAAAAAATAATATCTGTTGGTCAATAACATTCATCTTGATCATTTTAGGATATAAATGAGTGGATCATATTTACTTCTTATGGCAAGTGGTTATTTTAATGCATCAGAATAAATTTAAAGGAACATACAAATATTTATAATTCAACGGTACTAATCATCTGATTTGAGAAGTTATAATAGATGTTGAAGTAGATCTATGTCACCACAATTACTGAAATAAGTAATTATTTCATTCAAGTGTTATGCATCATGCCAGTATCCGAGAATCAGAATAGCGAATGTTATGATACTGTGAAACGTTGACCACCCTAGCTAATACACAAAACATCCAGAAAATGAATTTCCTTAGCTTCTAGAAAAGGTCCGTAGTTTTTCATCCTGAGAAACGTTTTAAAACATATTGAATAAAACTTTTCTTAATATATGTATGGCTCTATAAATTAATATAAACATTTTCAAAATTGTCTGCAAAGTTTTTCTAGACATTCTTAAAATGTATTCTCAAGGTTTTGGTTAAATTTCCAAAGGTTCTACAACCATCTTATATGTTTCTAAGCATTTTTTTTGTAAAGGGGGAAAAACACTTTTCAAATTACATTTTTAAAACGTCCAGAAAAGTATGAAGACGTAAAATGTCCATAAAATACACTATTTGTAAGCAGGTACGTTACAATAATTAGGCATGTGATACGTGTGAATGGTTAGCAGAACCCCCACCCCCTTTATCGCACTGGCCACTTCGCCAAAACAAAGATAAGTCGCACAGAATATTATAAACAGTGTAAGCAAATCTAAACTTTACCCATTAAAATATTTTGATCACTTGGACATAAATTTCACACAAATTGCATCACTCATTTAAACACAATATGTCAACAACAACCAACTACAACAAAATCACACTGAAAGCATCTGTCTGGTGGATGAGACTCAGTACATAATTGCCATTAACAAATTTTAGCTTCTGTAAACAAAGTTATGTCATTCATTTATTAGCCATTTCAAAAAACTGAGAATAAATCTTGGCATTTTGGTGGTTTTCATCCAAGGGGCAGTGGCAGTATTGATGCGAAAACTACAAAAAACATGATATATCTGTTGATAAAACAACAAATACAGGAATGTTACGAAGTGTGAACACAAATAAATTTCTACAATTTGATCTACAGGCCTGTTTATTGTATTCATATATAAAATTGAACAATGTGAAGATTAGTTAATGCCAATGTGTTATGGTCCAAAATACATCCCAATTTTCTATACATTGCCTCATGACAATGACTAGGTGTTATAATCCAATTCACAGTTTCATTGCTCTGTAGCATGCCTGTCATTTACATACTCATTGATACTCTGCACGCTGATCCTATTTTTTTAGAAAATAAATCATATTTCTATGCCCTCTCTTTTTTCAAATCCATATTATTTCACTGTAAATGCCAATGTTATTGGCATGATAGACGCAATGCGCACATAAGGCTTAAATTTTTGCGTCCTGTCTATTAGTTGGTCCCCAAACTTCGACCAATTATGTTTATGAGCACAGCATAAGAATATTCATAGAATTCCTTTGGGATTGGCTCGTTTATTCCGAACAAACAAGTTTCCTATACAACTGGGAGGAAACCAAAAATAAATAAGGTTTGTTTATCAAACTGCCATTAATATTTGAATCATTCAGAATAATGAACCACCGGTAAAAACAAAACCTTCAAATAACAAAGTATAACGATTGATTTTGGGGAAGAACAGCCATTGACTGGCATTCATTTTTCAGTAAAAGGTTTTAATACTTATAAAGCTCATACAGTGCAAAGTGCCTCTTTGCGCGAAACATGGGTTAAGACCCGAATCTTTCTAAAATAAAGAAGGAAAATTTACTTTCCACATGTTACTAAAAAGTATTGCTTCCTTAAAATGAAGTTGATATTGTTTAATGCAAAATGAACAGACAGTGATGGGTCAACTATAAAATTGAAATTACGTAGTAAAAACCTTCTGCGGTGGCCACCTAAGGAAACAAATAATGTGGCCTTCATAGACAGGGGCGTTGATGCTATGGACACGTTTCTCTAACACAATATTTTTTTTGAATTGTCCGACATTTGCTCAACATTGATCTGACAATTATTTTATGAGTTAACCCTGACCTCAACCCCAACCCTAACCCAAAACCAAACATTAACCCTAACCCTATTCTGGAACTTCAAAACCAATGGCAACCACTTACTCCTAACTCTTTGTCTTCTGAGATATTGCTCACTGGAGCAACTGTTTGCCGGAGCAAGTGTCGGGATCACCTATTTTTCTCAGGGGCAATCATTTAGTTGGCCACTATAGACATAGAACTGGCCTGCCTTATAGAGAAGGAGGTTGGGCCGCAACGACAAGTTTGACTGTACATGTATTGTAAAGCCAAGCTATACAACATCATAAACATAATGTTAGTAACAAGGGCAGATCATTTGATATTTGCAATGTTATTGTGGGTCTATAGGATTCTGCCATTGCAAGGAGATAATCGAGTGCCCATTGCAATATTTGTGTTGTGCTGAGGTGCTGTGGCCTTGAAGCGCCCCATTTTTGGAGTCTCTTTGTGGCCTTGGCCTCAATCAGGGGCCAGTGTACAAACCTATGGGTGGGTCATGTATTTTGGGCGGCGCTTGGCGTTCGCACAACATGACCAATGCGCGTAAATGGAGGTGCCAGATGGCCTGCACTGTGAGATTTTTGTTCAGAGATGAATACATCTGTGGTGGCCGTTGTCAATGACAATGATAGGACAACTCACGAGATCGTCCATTTGTAAACACCGACATCGTGCGGTGCATGCAGCGTATAAGCCACCTTTAATAGGTGTTGCGTTACTAATTGCGTCAGTTAGAGGGCTGTTTTTGAAAAAAAAAACCGTTTGGAGGACTTGAACAACTGCCCACTTCTAAACGATACTTTATTTACAATCAAACACTTTAATTCAAGTTGTTTCTAATATATAAAATGAAGGCTTATGGCATGATCCACAGTTCACATCTTGTTGTTTGTTGAATGGTCAGTTTACTTGGCAGTTTCAACTTTGGAGGACAGCCACAACTGTACTTCAACGATACTTTATTTAAGAATAAACACTTAATCCAGTTGTTTACTCATAAATCAAAAACTTAGATGGCTATCCATAGATCACAGGTTATCACATCTTGTTGTTTACGTTTTGTTTGTCAAACAGTTGCAGTGAACCACCTGGCAGAGTACCAAGCAACAGGTTCAATGGCAAATTACACACCAGTCAATGTTGGCGACATAACGGATGCCAAGATTAATGTATGAAAGGACTCTGAGGAGTATGTTATGCAAAATTTCAACCTATGACACTGGTTTGTAATGTTGGTTCTTACGTCATGCATAGTTTATGATCAAGTACATGTTTCCTATTAATTTATTTCAAGGCTGGATGATGCAAGCCATTTAAGCCTACAATAAAACCATTATGCCTGGTTGAGATGGTCTTCAAGCAGTTTCCGTTGTTGAATTTACATTACAGCAATATATTTGATACCTGGGTTTATTTGTACTCTCCAAAATATTAAATTTCTGTTATTTCTTTTAGCATATACGGTAAAACTGGCTTGTAAACATTGAGAGTAAGTTGCAGTTATTACTAAAGGCCTACATTGACCCCACCCATTTCATATGAACATGTAAATAACACGAGGATATGTGAAATCATAAGCACTGTGGCAATGACAAGTAAGTCACAAAGCCTCCCCCTCCAAAAAAAGAGTATACAATACAGACACAAATGCTGAAGTAGAGTTGTTCAAATCAAATCTTACCCCTCTCTGGTCAATCTTTATAACACCCCCCCCTCCCCCCCCCCCCCCCCGGCCCCTTTTTATTGTATGATTGTTATAATGTACACTTGGATTATGTACATTTACAAACCAGTTTGTTGGTCAATTAGGTACATTACACCAACCCACCCACATCTAAAAGCCACAAGGTGGTTTATCACTCCACCTATTCAGGTTTATCACGTAATATCTGGATTCACTTGACTTTGCTCATGACTTTGAATAAATGATGCAGTGCATACAATTATTATCCATTCCTTTAACCCAGGGAAATATAGTTTTGGCTGTGGCTGAAGGTTTAGATATTTTATTCTGCTGATGCTGATTTGAGATCTTATTTGCAGAGGTACAATGTACTATTATGTATTGACTGATTTGCCAGTGATCTTGATCTTGACCCTAGAAAAATGCTAGCTATGGCCATGGGCGTTAGTCATATATTTTACTTTCTCGACCCCGATTTGAATTAAAGGGTAACTATTATTGATTGATCAATTCGCGGTGGTCTTGATTTTAACACAGAGAAATTATTAACTTGGTCTGTAGTTGAGTACATATTTCACTATCTGACAGTGATATTGTTTTGAAGGTAACTATTATAATCAACTGATGCAGTTGCCTGTCTAGATTTCAAATCAGAGGAAATTACTTCGAAACTAGTTTATATCACCAGATACAAAGAATGGCTATAGGTATTGTTTCATGCTGCAATTCCACATCAAACATTACTAACATGAATTTGCTGCAAGCCCACACCTCCAGCCACTGCCAAAATGTGTTGCCGTTGATTCAGTGATCTGTTAAAACAATGACTTACTTCCGCAAGTGCCGATATGCCTCCGCTGGAATGAAATTCTTTCAGTCTCTCAGTTTTGGAGGCGAATCCATTCCTGGGGGGGTGCGGGGCCGGTGCCAATAGCTACAGGGCGGGGCCCAGATTCCTGCGGGGGGTAGCCAGGCCTCTGCTCAGCACGGACCCCAGCATCGAGTCTGGCTAGACCAGTACATCATGTTGCGGTCGTTTCGCTGGCCTGAAACAAGGCTACTCTGGCCGACTTGCTAACCTGTTGATTTCAATAGTGAGAAATATATGAATATGATAATCAAAGTTACAAAGGGAGAAGGCGCCAGCAACTACTAGGCTAAGTTAAGAAAATAAATGACATTGGGAGTATTGTGAGAATATATGGTACATTGGCTGACAAAAACAGCCTAAATAGGGTATTGTGTGATACTCACCCTCATCAAGGCCCTATAAATTAAGTTAATTTTGTGTTTATTTACGTCTTTTGTAAGTTTTACCTAGACAAAACTTGCCAGAGAAAAGCGTATAAGGGGAGGAGCCTTATCAATTCAAACAGTGCATACATTACCACGGTGCGGCTAACACACATCGCATGGCATGCATTGGTCACGCATGGTCAGCTCCCTGTAGTGCACGTGCAATCTGATTGGTTGGCAAGAACTCAAATATTTTCTTAACTTATGCCTGTTAGTTGGCGGCGCCTTCTCCCTTTAAAGATAAACTGGAGAACTGGGTGAAGTGGATAATGTTCCATCAGAGTTCCCCATTTTGTTGGTTTCTATATAAAATCATATCACATTTGCATTGCATGTATAATAAAGAAATACTTCACTTTAAATGTTGTAAATAGTTGTGGGATTGGCCGTTAAGACAGGTGCATTTTCCATCACCATCCCCTTGTGTTGCAATATTAACAATTAACAATGTCCCACATATTGATTTCTTTGTTTACAAGTACATTGTCAGCATGATGAATTGTGTGGAAGTTTTATAAAAAATAACAAAGTGTGTTCTGTTGTTTTCAACTACTCTCTTCTGTACTAGAGTGACATTTTTGGAATATACCATCTGTTGGTAGATGGTTTGAAAACAGGTGATATTAAAATTTTGTTGTTGGGCAAGTACTTAATCTAATCTTACGGTCAACGATCCTTTTCTTACGCCACCCCTTTTCTGTGGAACAACCTACCCCTTCACATACGCAATGCTGGAACAGTGAACATTTTCAAAACTCATTTATTTCAGCTTGCTTACCTATAATGTTCACTTTTAGTTATTTGTACATTATTTGCTTTCTTGTTATCTTGATATTTGTTACTTTGAATTTGTCTGTAGATTTTACATGTATTTCTATTTGTGTATCTCTTCAGCGCATAGAGGTTTTAGCGTTTTGCGCTATATAAATATCCTGTATTATTATTATTAATATTTAATCTAACATGTATTCCTAAAAAATAGTGACGCTCGAGCATTGTGCCTCATCGAACTTCATTTGGTGGGGGTACACTTACTTTTAAATTTGTGATTATTTACATTTAATTAAATTGGCTTGCCATCATCACACTGCTGCAGGTGTCTTTACAAATGTGAATTCAAGTTGATGCCAAAATGATTTGTTTTGAGCCCAGGCGGTCAAATAATATTACACGTTTCAATTATATTCTTATTATTTCAAATAGAGATGGACAATTTCTTGATCTCACGTCCAGACAAAGAGAGCACGCTTGACTTTGTCCTAATTTCACCACTTTGTACGTGTCAAAAGCGAAATCAGCTGTAATTGTATTCAATTTAAAGCTTGCCAAGTGTAAGTTTACAATGTAAATCACTAAACGTGCTAATTATTTTCTAGTGGTTTCAGTTTTGCTTTGATAAAGGAGTGAAAACACAGTCACAGCACATAGAATACACAAACTACAAACAATAATGAAAACATAGCGACACCATGTAAAATACACAAACTTCAATAGCACTTATCTCGATGGGAATCCCCACTTTAGTGAGTTTAGTATTCATAATGACTGAACTCAGGCCTTGGCACGCAATCATCATTAGACTCAAGTATCTTCTTTTGTCCAGCACAAGAGGACTATTCAAAATTAATATCGATCCAATCTTAAAAACTGAAAGGTTACCTCAGTGAAAAACAAAAAAATTGACTCAGTTCTATTCATGATATGTCAAATGACCCTAAAGGATGATAAATAGATGTTGTACATGCTAGATGCGATGCCCTGGCCCTTTTGACCACGGAAACAATTGTGAGAAAATAATACTTGGATTTTAAGAGGAAGGCTTTGTCTTCAATTTGTGCATTCAGTCAATGCATTTTGGAAATCGGAGTGTATACGTGCAAAATGCCACAACAAACACTTGGCTGGATTCTAATGAAATTACTGGCTCAACATTTTTCCTGATAAGGCTGATCAATAGGCAGTAAGTATCCATCAACACATAATCTGAACAGGCAACAACAAATCTGTGATTCCATAAATGGATATGTTCATAGATATGTCAATCATTTTATGTAGCATGTTAGATTCTATTGAGAGAGATGTTTGTGCACAGCAGTATATTTAAAAGCACATTAAGCATGCAGTTAAAAAAAATGAACAAGGTCTTGTTTTTAATCAAGGTACAGTACATGTAGATAATTTGATTGTCTGTTTCCAAAACAAAAAAGGAAAAACAGAATATTGAGTAAAAACTATTTCAATTTTTATGTTTTTACGAAAAACAGTCGTTGTTCACGATTTGGGTCAAAAATTAAATCATAGAATAATACAATAGACTTGTTTGTCTTCACAGAATTACTTTAATCAATTTTTCCCATCAAAATTGAGAAAATAAGCTACGTTTAAATTCACTTTCTGTTTTCGTTGGTTGAAAATTATGAAACTGAAATGGATACACTTCCTGATTTCAATTCTGGTTTCACAAATTGAAAATTGAACACACCTTCTGATTTGTGTTTTCCGTATTTGCTTTTATAAATTACACAATAGGAAATTGAGTGAAAACTGTTTCCATTTCTTCTACTTTACTCCTAGGTCCATGCTACTACGAAGCTCACTCACTGTAGTCTAAAGACATGCCTCCTCCTGTGGTAGTCTTTGGCAACAGACACTATGGCATTGGTTAGATCCACCCGCTCCTCCAGTTTTTCATCCAATTCCTTCTTCTCCTGGTCTTTGTAGAACCACAAAGTTGGACCCATCTGAACCATGTACACAAAATGCCATGACCTGCATTACCAAAGGAAACAACAAATAAATAAACAAAATCATATATGCAACTGCACATTGAGGAAATTTCAGGAAAATTTCAAGAAATTTACATTCAAATTTAAAGGCATCGTATAACAATATTTCCATTTGAAAAATGTGAGCTACATGATATCCCACAGTACCAGTGTCTCTGATAAGGTCTAGAAATGAAGCCCTGAAAAAATTGCAGTTCAAAATGATTATTAAGTACTTTAAACAAGTAAATATCATTGAGAGACCATTCCAGTTTTCCATCATAAACTGCTTGCTGTGTTGCAGAATTTTCATCGGCCGAGAATAAATCATATGCCAATTTTTATCTGCACATATTTTACAAGTGACAGCATATTGTGTTCTAGGGTGTTTATTTGTCCATTCAAATGTTGTCAGATAGCAAAGTTTGACAGTTGGTTTAAATGGGTCTTCCACAATGTTACATAGTGTCTTTAATGAAGAGGGATAACATACGGTGAAAGAAAGAAATTACACCATCGAGTTCTGTGGAAAGGTAAGGGTTGGACAATTCATTCTTAAATATCACGTATTGATAATTATCATCAGCAATGGCATATAAACATTTTAATCGATGGATGGCCAGATGGACAGAGGCATAATGCACAATATGATTCTGCTTTACATGTTTATGATAGTAATAGGTTGAAGATCATTCAAACTTTGGTTTGTTAAGATTTCCTTCTTGAATTACAAGCCAAAGTAGCTCAACAAAAGCATGAGCTGAAATCAGTAGTTTTCACATTTTGCAAAAACCTAGGATAGTAACATACACAACAGGTGTTGTTGACCAAAAATAAAAAAACCACACAGAACAAAAACATACATGTAAAAACAAAATCTAACACTGGCAAATATTGTTTGGTGTAGGCAACATTATCAGAATTCCACAAGTTTTATGGGATTTCTGGCAGCTGCATGTATTCCCTCTGGAAAAGAACAACACCAATGTTCATCATTCTCTAGAATGTACATTTCAGTAATGATTATCCAATTGGGTATGAATCTGCAGACAAATTTCTAAGTCAACTGGAGCATTTTTAAGATTTGACGCACCCATATGCGCCTGTCGGGATGTGCGTGCACACACATGGCTTTATCCAGAAGTTGACCTTGACCTGAATTTGACATATGCCAAATTATGTCATAGATGACGTCATGGATAATTGATCCCATTGACAAGATGTAATTGTCAAGAACGTAGCACGACACAAGATCATGCAAAGTTGCAACATTACAGGACTTTTCATTCTTGAGATATTTTGAACACAAAAAGTGACCAGAAAGAAACAAGAAGAAGATTCTGATGAAATCAATGGTGATCTGTGTCAGTTAAAGACACAGGATAACATTGTGGAGCTGCAAATTAAAAAAACTGTCAGACTTTGCAATCTGAGCTACACAGTAGTGTTTGAATGGACGAATAAACACCCTAGAATACAAAAGTTTGGAAATTTACACAGCCACTGGCAAGATATGAATGAGAAAGCAATTAGTACTCGGGCGGAGTACAAGGTCTAGATCTACACACAGTAAGTCTATGGGAGGAAATGGACAGGTGAATCCGGTCAACGTACAATTTTCACTTTTTTAAAGCACTAAATAATCATTTTCAAATACAATTTTTTCAGGGCTTCATTTTTAGACCTTATCAAAGACACTTGGAGCATGGAGGATTATGTAGCTCACATTTATTTAAACTGTGGTCATTGTTAGCCAGTGGATTTAAATGTCACGTATCACCAAAAAGCCAGAAAAAATTGAGAAATGAGAAGGTGGATTTACTACTCCTGAATAAAGCAAATGTTCTAGAAACTCAGAACCCAAAGGGATAAGTATAAAGTCCAACCTAGTTTAGCCCGAAGAATGGGACCAACACCAACCAGGATGTGTGGTTTTACCAGATACATGATTTATGCTCAGACACAACATTTCCATGAATTTCAGTATCTGGGCTAATGTTTATGATTTATGAGTTATGGTATGATCATTTGTGGTTTTTGTGTTTTATATTAAAGGCATCGTTAACAATGTTTCCAGATTAACACTAGAAATATCACTTGAAGGTGATTTTATACCCCCGCCCCACGTTCCTGACTTATTACCATACATGTATGTCATTACCTTGGCAATGTAGTTTCCGACACATTCGAAAAGTGTCTTGCACATCTTCAACCCAAGACCAATAGTGTGTGCCAAATCTCATGAGCATTGGTCAAAAACTGAGGAAGTAGTTCAACCTGCAATATTTTCTCCTGATTGATCATACGTCGTTACCATGGCAATGCAGTTTCTGACACACTCAAAAATTGTGTCTTGCACATCTTCACCCCCAAACGAATGTGAGCCAAATGTCATGAGCAATGGTTGAAACCTGGGGAAGTAGTTCTATCCGCTAGATTTTTAACAGACTTATTTGACATAATATGCTACTACCATGGCAATGCAGTGTCCACACATTCAAAAAATGTGTTTTGCACAGCTTTAACCCCCAAACCAATGTGTGTGCCAAATCTCATGATCATGATGAGCATTGGTCAAAAACTGAGGAAGTAGTTCGATCGGCAAGATTTACAACAGACAGACTGCCCACCCGCCCAACTGTACTCTGATTCCTATACCCCTTCAAACTTCATTTGGCAGGGGTAAAAAATCTGAGCTAATGTACATAATCCTCCATGCTATTAGTATCACTGATAAGGTCTGAAACTAAAGCTCTGGATAAGTTGTAGTTCATATTTTAAAATGGTCATTAATCAAGGAACAACCACTCAGTTTTGGCCCATTGACTGCTGTGTTATAGAATTTTGTCCTCAGAATATTAATTCATGTCCTGATTTGTATCGTACTACTTATTTTACTTAGGGCAGCATAACTAAGTGTCTAAGGTTCCATGTTCCAGGGTGTTTATGTTTCCATTCAATCATTACCATGGAGGTTAGACATCACGAGTTTGAGTTTTTTAATGGAGCTTCCACAATGTTAAAACAGTGTCTTATATGGAAATCAGAAGAAATTAAGGTATAAAAGGAGAATTTTTTTACTGCTCCAGTGCTCCTTTACTTTTAGATTAAAGACACAGGCTAACATTGTGGAGCTTCAAATTAAAAAAAAAATTGTCAAACTTTGCTATCTGAGCTACATAGTAGTGTTTGAATGGACAAATAAACACCCTAGAATACAACAGTTTGGAAATTTATGCTGCCACTGGCAAGATATGAATGAATAAACAATTAGTGCTCGGATGGAGTACAATATAGCTTTAATCTACACACAGTAAGTCTATCCGGTGGGCCGGTGAATCTGGTCAACTTGTAGATTAGATTTTCACTTTTTTAAAGCACTAAATAATCATTTTGAAATACAAATCTTTCAGGCTTCATTTTTAGACCTTATCAAAGATACTTGAAGCACGGAGGATTATGTAGCTCACATTTTTTGTAAAACTGTGGTCAATGTTAGCCTGTGGCTTTAAATGGTGATTATCAGAAAACTGAGAACATGATACTGTACACTGTGAAACTGCAGCTGGTGTTTTTGACATTCTGGGTAAATGGTGGGCGGTTTTGAGGTTTGAATTGTCCTCGTTATGATGGAAGAAGCAAACATGAATGTAAGAAATGAGGTCATAAACGTACGCACATACCCACCCACATACTGTAATGATCTAGAGCACAACATTAAAGACACTATTAATGCTGTACATACAAGCCTCATTAAAAATGTCAAATTTTAATATCTTACAAGTCGTGTATAATGTATGGACAAATAAACACTCTAGAACACAAAACTTTTGACAAATATGCTGTCATCAGCCAAACATGTACAGATAAAAATCAGTACATGAATTAATGTTTGGAGGAGAAAATTTTATAAAACAGCAATCTAAGGGAGAAAACTTGTATGGTCATTCATTGATTTTCACTTTTTAAAAGCACATAATCATTTTTAACTGCCATGTTTTCAGAGCTTCATTTTCACACCTTATCAAAGACAATGGTAGCATAAGGGATCAAATAGCTCATTTTTGTTTATTTTGTTCATAACTGGAAACATTGTTTAATGATGTCTTTAACACTCTTATCTTATTGGAATTTAGTGGTGGGTGCAAAGATAGAAGACACAGCAGACTTGCCAGACCATATGTTTTTGGTGAGGGAGTAAATGCTATTTTTTCAATGACTTCAAGTGTGCATAAATGCATAATGTGAAATAATGTGAACAGGGTATGTAATTTCATGATAGTACAATATGGTATCAATGAAAGTGTGTAACATGTAGGCAGCAGCATGGGGCTACCTTCCAGCCTCGGGGGGGGGGGGGGGGGGGGGAGTTGCGCACTCGACTTACACAGTGATACCCATGTGCCGCACCAAAATCGAAAATCGAGGCTCTGGAACGGGCTTGAGCGAAAAATGGAGGTCTCTGGAACTGGATCTAAGGCTTCAGAAAACCTCAAAATGCTATGCTCCGGAACTACAAAGCGGCGAAGTTTCGGCACGCCGTTGGCGTGCCAAGCTGAAAAGGCAATGCTCTGGCCCGGCGCGGCTGAGCGAAAAATCAGAAGCAAAATGGCAAATTTGGGGGTCTCTGGAACTGAAAACATCCAAAATTTTCTGTGCCTTCTGAAATTGAGATGCTCTGGAACGGAAATTTGGGCTGAAAATGGGGGTCTCAACCGTGGCACGTAGGTATCACACAATTATACTAAGTCCGCCCCCCCCCCCGGGCCTCCATGGTAGCAGGCTCATTGGCACATGGGAGGGGGAGCAAAGGGGGTGAGCATAAGCGATCATGCCCCCTTTGCCCTTTGCCAATAGATCACTTGCCTAATGAACATTTAGAAGAAATGGGTAAATTGAGATTTTTATGCCAAAGCAGGATAAATAAGTCATGAATGATAACCCAAATCAATGTTGTCATACATTTGAGCTGGATTCATATCTGACTCTCTTTCACGACTATCTGCTTACATGTTGACATTTGGATATCATAGATAAGGGTGTGTTCATGTCAGAGTTTCAAATGGGCGACTGGCACACAAATTAGAACACTAGAAATGCTGATATCATTTGCACAAAACAACTAATATCACACATTATACATGTATGCCAGATGAAATAATTCCCCGGGTGTTTGCATTTTTCTCATCACTTTGTAGATTTAAAGGAACATTAAATTATTACATTTCAAAATACTATTGGCAAGTGGCAACAGGGAAAGACAACTACATTTTGTAAAAGGTGGGGGTGGGGGCATTAATTCCCCCACCTAAGAAAATTGGGATGCAAATATAAGTCAAGGTAAATGAAGTGAAGGTTGTTTTGTCTAAATTTGTAGATAACAAGAGGTTAACGCAGCCATGTCAATGTAAGGCAACATTTTGGGCAGAAATTTCAGAAGATGCAAATAGATAATGGATTTCTTGCCTAGAATGCCAAAACACTCTACATGCACCTACATCATGTACAACCCTGGTACTCTGTTATGCTGGAATTTATCAGACACCTTTATTAGCCTAAGTTACAAATCAGCAGTTCAATCTTTATGTGTGTAGCTTTAACTTAGGGGAATTACAGACCTACATGTATCTACTGTAATGCCAATGCACTGTCATTCCTAACAAGAAAATACATTTCACTGGCTTCTGGATGTTTACATTTTTTTTTTTACAAAGCTCCAGGCAAACAAAGCATGAAGCAGGCTAATGACGAAATAACAGAATCAATTTATCCACATTATACCATAATGTGGCAATGATTGATTCCATAACAAAAACACACTATAAGAATGCATATCAGTATTCACAGCTCTAGCCTTTGTCTGCTATCCAGGGCATGCTTAAATTTACATTAACATATATTTTTAATTCCAGGCAAACAAAGTATAAAACAGGCTGATGACAAAATAACAGATCAATTTACCCACATTACACATACCTGCCAACCAGTACGATTTTTCCAGGGCAGTTCTGTCCTTATTACAGTTACTAGGCGGCGCCTTCAACAACCAAAACGTTGATTACAAGAAGAATAGAACATGAATGACCAAAATAAATGAAAACAAATGCCTTGGCAATACTACAGTGATTTTAATACAATGCCCAAATTGTAATGGAAATGACGTGTTTACATTCACTGGTGAGTGATGGAACAAAAGGTATGTTTTATTCATGTCTTTTTTTTCTCATAAGAAAACCTGTGTTTAGCTGTTTCAAATATTTTTCTCATATGAACTCTAATTTCATTTTTTTTTCATAATGTAACCTTTTTATTGTTTACCGTACAGCCTAATAATTATAATAAGACCAGAGCTGCCCTGGAAAAGTCGTACTGGTTGGCAGGTATGACATTACACCATAATGTGGCAATAATTGTTTCCATAACAAAAACACACTAGAATGCATTTCAGTATTCACAGCCCTGTCTTTTGTGTGCTATCCAGGGCAGGCATAAATTCATGCTACAGTACAGCCAAGAATTCTTTTCGACACCATTACACCATTCGCTTTTTGATAGACAGAGATAACCATCTGTTCTGGGGAATTATTTATCAAAAATGACTTTTTCTACATGTATTGAGGTCATTGGAGCCAGACATAGACCACAAGAGTACAGAGGGACTGAAGCTTTTGGTCTAGCTTATAGCGGGTTTGGCGAATGGTGTAATGGTGTCGAAAAGAATTCTAGGCGGGTCTGTATGATGTAATCAACCTGCTTGGGGATAAACTTTGAAGAATACACTTCAGGCAAATCAAATATGCAAATTGAAATTGTTAGAGCAATGGCAGAAAAGGGCTCTTAAAATTAAAGATACATGTACAGTGTAGGGCATATTGTTTGCATGCATGCATTAAAATCAACATTGTAAAAAAATCAGAAAATACAATTTAAGAAAATATCACTTAAGAACCTTTAAAGACACTATTGTGGAAGCTCCATTTAAAAAATTATCAAACTTTGCTGTCTGACATATCTGTCAGTGTTTGAATGGACAAATAAACACCCTAGAACACAAAACTTTGGACAGTTATGCACAGTCATTACCAAACTACGTACAGATAAAAATTGATTATCCTCAGCTGCTGAAAATTCTGCAATACACAGTCTATGGGGGAAAACTGGAAGGGTCACTCAATGATTTTCACTTTGTAATAGCAATTAAAGGTATTGGCTAACATTTACCACAGTTACAAAAATCTGAGCTACATGATTCCCCATGCTACCAGTGTCTTTGACCCGATTTACACCAAGCTTTTAGGCCGGCCCG
>JZLH01S0254459.1:23490-38821 GCA_001188425.1 Eucidaris tribuloides | reverse complement strand
CAAACAACACTTAAAACCCGTCTTAGGAGTAAATGCCGTTGCTCCAATTGCAATACGACCGTCGTTAAGATTCGAAGCATTTAATAGACCAAGTGTTCACGAACCCTTTGTGCTTTGAACCGATTCGCTCCTTTCCATTAGGTTCATGGTATCGACAGGTGAGCTGGTTCGCGATGTCTTGCGTTTGTTGATCTTCTTCATCAGTCGGCTAGTGAAGGTACTCGACGTGCTGTTGGAATTCTGGACAGTTGGAATAGAAAATCGGAGAAACAACGAGTTTACTGTGAATCAAAAATCAATCAAAACTGAGGACAAAGTGATACGCATAAAATTAAACAAAGATCCCAGAATTTGTTGGTCTCTCAAACGTATAAAATTATTTAAACATTTCCACTAAGAAGTCTCGGAAAATGAACGAGATACGCAGACATTTTTACTGACGTATAAACGGGCATGTAACTTGTCAGGATACCGGATTTATTACCTCACGGCTGCTAATACAGTTCTATACGAACAGGTGTACTCATGTCATCTCTAAACCTAAGTGCGTGCGTGCGTGCGTTGTATGGTGTAGGCCCCCAATTGAATTTTTTCGGTGTCTGTCTTTGGAACACTCTTCTTGGTCTGGATGTCGGAGATGTTGCGTGTCCTGTATCAATCCCATCTTTTTTGGAAGGAGACACAGCCTCACATAGAACAAAAATGAAATATAAAGGAATGTTCCAAAAGCCCCTGCGGAGCATCCCAAACATTCCTACAGAAAATGAATAGTACCCATCGTTCTTAAGGCCCTGTTTTTAGCTGTACTTTACATATTTGCACCTTCAACACTGGAAAAGTTAACTTTTTGGAACTTACATCCCGTGTGGCAGCCATTGAAGCCATCGGTGTTGTGCTTAGTCCTTCACCTTTCCGGAAGCTTCCTCTTCTCGTTCTTCCTTTTCAATGCTGCGCGCACCTGTACGACGACCAGATTGAAATGATCATTACTAGGCATGTAACAAGGATCAATCTGATGTAATAAGGTTTTTTTTTACTTCGACTACAAATCTTGTTCATGACATTTTACTTCCTTTCTGAATGGTTAGAAACGTTTATTGAAACGTCGTTCACAAAATATTTAACCATTAAAACCTCCAGATCTTCACAGAAACTTCATTGTCAAAGATCAAGTTTTATGAAAGACGTGTTACATTTAACTGTTATGTTAAATCAACTGGTGAACCGGGGAGAATAATCGACCAAAACCGCACATTTTGATGTCTGTGTAACAGATTTGTTTAAAAAAATTTCTACCATTTTTTTTATTTCGGCAAAGTTTCATGCATTTTTTAATGTTTAATCATAGAAAGGTTCTTATATTCGTCAATAAGAGCACAAAAAAATTCTATACTAAGTACTAAGAGAGAAACTTGATAGTGCAAGTTATCATAGGACACTTACCTCAGTATTAAATGCGCAGTAAATAAGGAAAATCAACACGCCCTATCAGAAGAAAAACGCAAGGTACATATATTTAAACTTTGTTACTTTAATTCTGTTGATAATTTTCAATTTGTATACATTATCTTCTACGGCCAAATGGATACCAGATGAACACCACCATGACGTGTTCTATATTTGACGCAAAACAGTGAGATATTATGTCACAATCATTTCTCGTAATTGTATTTTGAGAATGAGTACAAATTGTATCATGTCTCCATAGGAATACCATTGATGATTTAAACCGGTGGATGTTTACTTTAAAAACAATGGACTATCTTAGTAATAAAACAGAATAATCAACGTAGTATTTATTTTGGTGTTAATTAATTTACATTTTCACTTCACAAATACACCCGTTTTGCGATCAAACTGTTCATATCATCACTATCCGCAATAGCGTAATGTAAGAGGAATTACATCTTACATCTCACATTACGTCAATCATTCAATCATTACGCCACCATTTCTTGAGGGAAAAGACGACGGAGCAAGATATTCTTCAAAAATTGGCATGTTTAAATCAACACCCGAATGTTATCCAACACATACATACCAGATAAACTGTTAAATTCCAACTTTTCAGTGTTAAAGATAACATTGGTGACTATCTGACGATAAAAAAAAATGTTTCGGTGTTTGACTGATGCCAAGAGTGTTTGGATTGGACAACAGAAGAATCCACACTGGTAAAACCCTAAGCTTAAATTTAACACCCAAAGTTATACGGTGCTGTCTGCTGTCGGTAAACTCACCTGTATAGAGACAGTAATGACAAAAACATAGGTGAAGATGATGGTCCCATTGCTGAGGGACAGGAACCCAAAGACCCACGTCAGACCAAGAATCGGAACCAGCAAAAGGGCACCTTTCACACCAGCTCTAGCAGAGATTAAACGAGAGTGTACAGTTTGTCACTAATAAATCAAACGAATCGTAACGAATTAAGCAATGGTATCGCAGAACCATTGGACACATCATTAGGAAATTTCATCTAAGCGTCGCAATTATACGTCACTATTTTAATTTATCCCGTGAAAAGTATAATTACGAACTAATTTTTCAATCAGATTGGACCCCAAAACGTTGGTCCCGCGTTGAGATCGAAACACCTTATCATCAATGACGATGGAAATATCACACAGCCAGTTTACAACCATAACACAACGTCGCGACAATGTACAGATATCATCCTGATAATTATGTACACTCGGGAAATGACATGACGTCACAGGCTTACTTTATATGAGCGTAGTCTTCCGTCTTTACTGCTGCAGCTGACGACACGATGACACGAACAACCATGAAAAGAATGATTAAATTCAGCTGTCAAAGAATAAATATAAAACATAATATACTATTTGCAACGAATATAAGTAGGTGATTCTTAAACTCCTCATCAAGTTGTATCATGAAAGGGAACAAAATGAATTTTAAAGAATTTAGGAAATACCAAATCAGTGTCTCCATTAAAATTGAGTACAGTTTACAACTCGAATATGATTCGTCGTGAGACTGCTGCGTAATTTTACATTAGGTATTATAACGTTTTAACGCTCAACACGCTAAATTTATTCTGAGGGGATAATAATGATAATTGTTCTTTTCAAATCTTCTTTGAATTTTGTTTTTTTTTATGAGGTATTCAAATGGCAATTCTTCGTATGCGTATAAGCTAGTTTTAGTGTCTCCTGTACAAAAGTAAAGGAGAAAAATGATATTACGATTGTTCAAGTTAACATTTCTAACGTAGCAATCGGGACAGGAGCTGTTGAATTCTTCGTATTATACATTTTGAAAACTTACCAACAGTACTAGTAAAACAGGTGCGGCAAATGACCAAATCAACCCTTTCTCCGGCGTTAGCCAGCATCTGCAAATTAATACACAAACACGTAAGCAGAAGGTAATCCAAATTAGCACCATAATAATTTGAAGCACATTCCGATTGTGTAATATTTACTTGTACTTCTTTGTAAACAGTGCAAATTGATTTTTTGCGGGAGCCATTAAATAATCCAACCAATTCTTTATTATGAATGCTTATCCTGTAAGGTTCACTCTTTAGTTTCTTTGATATAACTACACAAAATTTTTGCAAATAAAGTTAATAAAAATGTGTTTACATTGGGGATTTGGCACAAGGCACAGACTGCAAAAAAAAAAAAGAAAAAAGAACACGACGTGTATGTTACAATATGGGAAAATAATTCCTTTCTATATTATTTGACGGGGAGGTCGGGGTATAGTTTCAATGCTTACAGCGAGCACATTTAACACTTTAACAGCATTGCTTTGTTTCTGACCATTATAGAGTAGGTAATTGGTACAAATTTCACAAGACACAAAAATGGTATGTATGGGGTAAAATTACTCACATTTCTTTGGACCCGTATATACGCCATCTAATTCCAACCGTTGTGGCAAGTATGGGGATGGGCATACCTGTATTTAATTATACAGTCAATAAATGAAAAAAAATCAAGTCATGCGAAAAGCAACTAACAAAACAGAAGATAGAAGAAAGAATTATCCCGTTAGGTACGGGAACCGGATGTGGCCTGTGTTAACTCTATGGGGTTTTCAAAACCAATGAATTAATGACCGAGTGACTAAATAAATAGATGACACAAATATTTATACTACTGTGTATGAAGTATTGAGACAGATGTTAATTACATGAGTGTATGTTCAAGACATGCTTTTTTTGCTAATAGTATAGCAATTAAATTTAGTTCTTTTGCTTCCCTCCCTGGCGCACCCAATTTGAACTCAACCCTCGAACACCAAATCATCAGACCTACTATTATTGTTCTTGTACTACCACTTATGATAAGTATCAAGTTTTTAAGATATGCATCGCGTTCATATTCAATATATCTAGCGGAATTTCATTTACAAAACGATTTGGGTTTTTAGAAATCAAGTTTAGAAATTAAATAGCAAAAGCAATTTCAAGTTACTTACCCCATCCAAACAGGAGGTACTGCCAGTATTTTGTAACTTTGCCAGTTGAGAAGACCTGAACGATCTGGACATAAAGATTGGCGCCCTCTATCAGGCTCCAGAAGAACACGGCCAGGTAAAAGTAGTGTAGTAGACCTGTGATAACCCTACAACTGATCTGGTGATTAAAAGAACAAGAAAGTTGGTTATGTTAACAAATTTAGTAAGATAGGCAACTGCCTTGTGGTGTGAACCATCCTTTTTCAATTTGGGTAACGAGGAAGAGAGCTAGAGTTGTGGAAATGAAGTATGATAATATATACGTCTTCGTCCACAAAGATGACCGTAGATGGGATAAAAATGGGCAACTCCGTAGTCCATGAATACGTAATTTAGAGAAGAAAAATAAATTGTAATAATTATTTTTGTGGCTTCATCTGGTTCATACTTGTCTCCACATTTTCTCAAAGTTTCTGACTAAATTTTATATCCAGAGAGCTATAATTTGTTTCGTGAGCTTGCTCATTGTGTTTTCAATTAATGTGTAATTTGAAGCTTGTTAAAATTAATCGATGGGGGAAATAGCCCTGTATGGTCGCAGCATTACGTTAAAGGTATTGGCTAACATTTACCACTGTTAAAAAAATCTGAGCTACATGATTTCCCATGCTACCATTGTCTTTGATAAGGTCTAACAATGACGCCCTGAAAAAATTGTATTTCAAAATAATTATTTAGTGCTTTAAAAAAGTGAAGATCGTAAGTTGATCGGATTCACCTGCCCATTTTCTCCCATAGACTTACTGTGTGTACACCTAGGCTATTTAAAATCGCCCCGAGTTTTAATTGTTTATCCATGCATAACTTGCCATTGGCAGTGTAACTTTCCAAACTTTTTTATTTTAGGGTGTTCATTTGTCCATATTAACACTTCTATGTAGTTCAGATATCAAAATTTGACAATTTTGTAAATTGAAGCTCCACAATGTTAGCCTATCACTTTAATGACAGTTAAATAATGATAGCTTTATGGTAAGCGCTTACCTCGTGTTTGGTTGCCAAAGCAATAAACATAAAGGTGCCTTGAGCAAAAATCAGTGCAGTCACCAAGTTCTTGTGAATCTTCACACGATCAGAGTTCAACGATCTGTGAGTGGAAAATAATATATTATTTACAGATATTACCACTACACCAAAAAAAAATAAAATAAAAAAAATAAGTAAATTTAAAAAAACACACTTCGACGACAAACAGCAATAACATCTTCCGATCAGGCTCTTCTTCAAGGTGATTAATAAATCAACTCCATTTAAATCCTGCAAAACAGGGAAAAGAAATTCGTCACTCAGCCTTTTTCCACTGAAGCTGTAACAAACATAGGTGTAGTTGTATGGGTATACCTCTCTCACCGCACACAATCAATAAATTACCTATTAACATTTACTTTATAGACTTATAGTAATTAAATAAACTATGACTAGTTTTCACTAAAATTCCTTGGTTATTGGCGGAAAAGTCAGCTGAAAAAATACCATGTGGTAGCATGACAACGTCTCACCAAACCACCATGGGAATGCGCGTCACAGATTAATTATGGTGATAAGATGTAGAATTTTTTTAATTGAAATGTCTTGAAAAGTGGACACATTTACTGCATGTGCTTTTTGTTATCTAATGAGTTGCGATTGCTATTAAAATAACTGTGTCAAAATTAGTACACATAAACAAACACAAATTTCGACAAATCATCGTGTTTAACTTTCTTAACTCTTTACGCCCCACCATCAACTTTTCGACGTGCCTCATTAATTTACTATGAATTAATAATGGTGTAAAAACTGAAAATAGAGGACATTCCGTGACTGTATGAACAATCGCATATCGATAGATTTCTGAAGAGGTGTAAAACATTGATAAGAATGTTCCATTACAGGCATCAATATAAATGTGCAATAGACGTGTAAATTCATGTGTAAATCGGCGATTAAAGCAAACAAATTGCGTTAAAACTATGGTACGGTAATTCTCTTGGAATGAACCTCCGGATCGACCGCCCAATAAACCACAAAAGGACTTTCATATAATACTCTCTTCGAAATTTACGGTCTGCCGTTGTATAATTTAATCATCTTTGGTTTTTAGCTAATATAAAATATCCCCTGTTTTCTCATCGGTAATGTCTTTTTACGGCTTCCGTATACTTATGTCAGATAAGTGAGGACGACCAACGTGATAATAATACACCGCCGTACCAATAAACCACAAAAGGAATGCCATTTATCAATATCTTTAGAATTTGTAAACGGGTAGTATAAACCCAAGGTATAGTTTTGGTAAATGGTAAAAATAGGATATATGATCTATCACTGCCCGAAAACTGCTCGCTCTAAAATGTCAGGGGAGGGGGCGGGGGACCCCGACATTTCCCATAGGTAAGGTGCATACCGCTAGACGGTCTCCTTTAAACATCGTGACTTGTCACTAAAAACAATTTTCACTGGAGTTGATGCTGTTTTCTGATGTCTGGGGTGACAATAGAATACTTTGTAAAATATTGACAAAAATTGTGTCTAATCGACCAAAGCTGTACTTGTGTTTTAACTAATTAACATAACCCCCTTTTTTGCGATTACGTCTCCCTATGGCTACCGTATACTTACGTCAGATACGTCAGTACAACCAACGTGACGATCAGACAGACGAGAGAGAAGGCGCCCCCAATGTACGATATTAGGGTCAAAACAAACTCATTCACAGGTGAATACTGGGTTTTGAAAAGAAAATGTAAAATACAATACATAAGCATTGAAATTAACATGAATGTAACAAAAAAATTAGGATGTTATTTGTAAATCTATGTAATGCCGAGTTTTATTGTCATTTTGTGAGCACTTAACTGCGGGAGATAGCAGACATATACACAAAAATACTAGCTTATCTCGGGGTTATTAATTCGTTCAACATATAAGACCGCTTTCAACTTACGATAACCTTTCATCCATCATATTCAAAGAAAGCAACTCTTATAAGTTAATCTAAATCAAACCAAAGTTCAGGAAAGCAATTCAAATACAAAATCAAACCTAATAAATTATTTAAATCAATCCAAATAAAAACCCAAAACTAAAATAAGAGAAACAAGGCAACAAAGAAAATTGAAAGAAAGACAGAAAGACAGAAAAAGAGAAGAACTAAAAAAGAAAACAAAAGAAAGAGAGAAAAAGAAAGAACGACCAAAAAAACTTAATAGATGGAAGAATTCAGTACAGAGAATGATTGGAACCCTAAACAAATATGCAAGAACCACTCCAATAACATTTTTTTTTCACCTCGACTTCACGAACTTGAAGAAGCACCCCAAAGTGTGTGGTGTGATTACAAGCACACGTTGTGTAGTTACGTGTGTAATTGACGACTGTACAACCCCAATCATTCCAGTTGCCTTCGGTTGGGCTAAAATGAAGATTGGAAAGAGAGAAGTTCATTGATGTAGTTATTCTTTTCTTTAATAGACTGCAGTAGACATTGTAGCTGGCTGGATGGGAAATCCGTATCTCAACTATCCTGCCCATGGAGAAAGGGGTTTGTCAATTTGGCAAAATCCCTTTTCAGCAGTATTAATTCAAATAATCGTAACATTGATACTGTTTTTTCGGTACAACGAACGTCCACTGGTATGGGATATAAAAAGTATGAAATATGTTATAATAGTCTTCAAATTTTTAAGACCCAGCTGGCCATTATACATGTATCTGCCGCGAAAATCATAAGATATGCATATTATGAACTAAACAAAATAAAAGCGACTTAAAAATTGTTTCACATTACGAGGGTAGGCTGAAAAGATCATTGCCTGAAGAGTCATGTAGAGCAATTAAATTAGTCATGCATTAAATTCAATCTTTTCTGATACTAACTGCATTATTGCTTAACTGTCAGATATCTTTTCCCGATTTTCTTTTAAAAAAGTTTATATTGGCAGTTGAGATTTCTGAAAATGGTTTTGGGCAGATTCAGACTTTTAATGTCAGAGACTTGCCCTTCTAAACAGGGGACATATGTTTTGCTGTTTCCAGGCTTTTCTTTTGATTTTTTTCCGTCTTTCTGCAACGTATTGACCCAATAACTTTATGAAGTTGTATTTTTAACAGTTGTGACCATATTTTGGGGGGATCTTTCAGCATGTCAAGTCCTGAAAACGGTGACCCATGTTTGGGAAAGCAAGTCTTTGCCATAAAAAATCTGCCCAAAATGACAACTTTCACAAATGCCAAGCTAAATTAAAATCATACAATCACAAGAAAATATGTCTGAAAAAAACAACGCAGTTATCAGAAAAGGTAAATTTAACGCATGACTGGTTTAATGGCTGTATCATAACTGCTTCTTCGTCGGGCTATGAACTTTTCAGCCTCTCTTCGTACGTAGCATACATTGTACTACCCCTGCACCTCGTCCTGAAAGATACACAATGTACCTGTACATGTAACTAGGGAGTGTAGTGGTAGTGCATGCTAAATATTTAAAGACACAGGCTAACATTGTGGAGCTTCAAATTTTAAATATTGTCAATCTTTGCTATCTGAGCTACATAGTAGTGTTTGGATGGACAAATAAACACCCTAGAATATAAAAGTTTGGAAATTTATGCCGCCACTGGCATGAATAAACAATTAGTACTTGAGCCGAGTACTAAATAGCCTACATCTACACACAGTAAGTCTATGGGAGGAAATGTGCACGTGAATCCGGTCAACTTACGATTTTCACTTCTTTTTAAAGCAGTAAATAATCATTGTGAAATCAATTTTCTTAGGGCTTCATTTTTAGAACTTATCAAAGACACCGGTAGCATGGGGAATCAAGTAGCTCAGAGTTTTTAAACTGGAAACAATGTTATACAAAGCCTTTAAATGTGACAATTGTCGACCATTCCACATAATCTAGACTTGAATTCGTCCTACCTGATCGATTCCCAGAAGACACACGATGCATTTTCAGCAACATGATCCGCGTTTGAACCATTCAGAAGATGTGACTGTCAAAACAAGAATAAAAAAGTGTTTATTGTACCAAAATTACAGTAAAATCTGCTGCCGGAAACGGAAAAAGGTGTTACATTAAAAATGAAGCCAAGAAAGTTAAGAATCATGCAGCTAGTGGTGATTTGCTCAAAATGATAACTATTATTTTGCACATGCATTTGGTGAGCATTTGTGTGTTCTGTACACTTGTTGCCCGAGTACATATATTATATAGCATTAAGATGATGAAACGTCTTCATTCCACACCTTTAGAACTTTTCAGAGTGTGTGCAATGATATTCCGAGGCTAAATGAAACAATTTAAGGGAGTCTGACATTCAAAGTTCAGTTCGTGTTACACAGATTTTTCAGTTAATTGACATGTATTACTTTGATTGTTATTTACCATACAGAAACTCAAGTATGCGATTCTTACCACATTTGTTGCTATAGTATAGCTGACAGGAACTGACGTCACATTACCATTAACGTTGACGTTGATTGAAATCACGGCACCTGCTGGGCGACGGGAAGTATCTACGGTGTTGTTATTGTAACTGAAACAAAAAGGAAATAGTTGAATTCCGGACAATTTCGAGGTTACCGTAGTATATACGTGCTTTTACCGTTCTGAATAGAAGATGTTTTACTTACTCGGTAATGAAATAGCCTCTCTTGAAAACAACAATGGATATTCCTATTTCGTCAGAATCTGCAAAGAAGTAAAGAAATTACAGAATATTTTTCAGTTAGTTTGATATCATTATTTTATTTTTATTTGCCACGTGTTTGGTGTGAACTTTGGGTAAAACCCAGACTTTCTTTACCTGGCGGAGGTATAATAACGTGTATGAGGATAAGGAGGAATTAGTAATTTCCTACTCATTTCTTATACTTCATGCTACTCTGTACAACTGGGCACACTGAACCTTTGAAACGCATAATCAGCCAAATTAAAGATTATGTAGATCAAGTGCGATGATGACGTTATTATCAGATTTTTATGAAATACAAGCTGCATTCACTTTTAGGAGACGCACACAATTATTCTTAGTTAAATTTTAAATTTGCAATCAGGACCTCTTTTGCTAACTGACTTATTACGGGGTGGGCTATAAGTACAGGTCGTCGGTTGTTCGGAAAAAGGACCCTAGCATATGTTCCCGGTAGAAGGGCCTTAATATTATTGCCTCTAATTTGAAAACGATTGGCTCTTTTCATATAACACCAAGGTGGTGAATATTTTAAATCCTTCTGTCAGCATGTTGAAACAAATATCAAATAAGGCAATATTTCTCCAATTATTGACAAAATTTACAATTTAGGCCCTTCTGCCGGGATGATATGCTACAGCCCTTCTGTCGGACAACCGAGTGTGCATGGGATATCATTTCAGTACTAAAGCGTAGTACTTACCAGTAAGATTTAAGTCACCCACAATGCTTTCCGGGACAGATACAACATGCTGCTCTTCTGACTGGGTGTCTACTCTTTCTCCGTTAGCATCGAAGCGATGTGTGAGACCTCCGAAATTTGATGAAGCTACTACAGAGGCATACATATCTGAAAACAAAATAGTGACTCGTTCAGTGACATTTGTGTGTGGCTAAAGTTACATTCACTGCTCAATTCACATTGTTAATTTTACTTTTATTTTAATTCGTAATGTTAATTTGCAAGATTGATATTATCAACAATAGACAATCAAAACATCAAGGATCCAGAAGGCTAATCAAATTGTCCATTGAACGGAAATAATAACATATTCAAATTGGTGGGAAATGTGACACTCAATTTAGGAATTACCATTTGCAAACTCATATGCACAAGGATATTAAAAGACTTGAAACCCATATTAGAAATTGCTTTAGTAACATGGTCGGAAGACCGTTCCAGACTTTAGAATCGTTGTGGATGAAGCTTTTATCCACCTGGTTGTTTTTTTTTTTTTTTTGCAGCAGTAGTAAAATGATCATGTTGGAGAGTAGAAGTACTGGACCTGGTCACGCGCCCTTTTTCTAGGGACGCAGCGATCATTTCATTTAAGTCTTTTCGACACTGTTTAGCAAGCATTTGTACAAGACACAAGCAGTTGCCACATGATGCCTTCAAATCAATTGATCAATGTTCGTGAACAGTTGCTTCATCAATCACCAATATCGTGATTTTTTTTTCTGAGTATTATTTAACACATCAGGTGTGACAGGGGAGACATTAATCCAAAATTCTTACCGTTACTTGTCCAATTAAACGAAAATTGGATCACTGTAATTACGCTTGCAATGCGCCAAATTTAAGTTAAATTTCAATATATATTTAAAAAAAATCACTCGTAATTTCACTTAAGTTTCCCTTAGTGTATATTTACTGGAAATTGTATTGGAACTTATGATCAGAATTTATGTGAATTACTTATAGATTTATTTGATGTGGTTTAAGAAAAATACGACAATAAGTGACCTTTGCGGTCCAAGAAGAAAGAAGAAGAAAAGAAGAAGAAGAAAGTAAGAAGAGAAGAAGAAAGAAGAAAGAAGAAAGAAGAAGAAGAAGAGGAGAAGAAAAGAAGAAGAAGAAGAGAAGAGGAAGATAAGAAGAAGAAGAAAAGAAGAAGAAGGAGAGGAGAAAGAAGAAGAGGAAGAAGTAGAAGAAGAAGGAGAAGGAGGGGAAGAAGAAAAAGAAATACTTCTTAAGATGAGGAGGAGAAAAACAACAATAAAGAGAATGGCGGGAGCAGGAAGATAAAGTTGAAAAGGAAAAGGGGAAAGGAGGAAAAAATATAAAATGGTATTTGCCGTAATATTTGCTTTCATTGGAACGCATGAAGAAGAGGTTATGGCTGGTGATGTTTGAACATGGTACATGTATATCATTTTTTTTTTTATAATTGGTATAGGGAAGGGGGCTGAGAATAATGTGGGTGGGGATATATGCCCCATTCCAGCGGCAAGAAAACTTAGATCACCGATTACCAACGGAAGCCGTAGAGATGTTGAAGGACTTGTCAACCTCTAAGTATGCCGTCAAGTCGTCGGCAACGTTACTGCACGAATCCGCAGCAATGACGCCCGTCTGAATATTGAAAGTAATGTACAGTAAACGGCATGATAAGAACCAATTTAGGTCTGTAATATCCATTGTTTACTGGTCCCATCGGCCCTATACACACTTAAGCCCACTATTCTTGCGGCATGGTGCTTATACGTACGGCATTCAGGCGTTGGGTTACGAAACACAACTTGGTTTGGTTCCAGTTAATGGTTCAGGTCTACTACTACTGCTAGTTCTGCTGCTACTACTACAACTACTATTGCTACTACTATTGCTACTTCTAATCATTGTTATTATTTTTACTCATTTATTAATACCAATAATAATTATATTAACCCAATAATATTATTATCATTAAAGCCATCACCACTACGATTGAGGAGATCATGGTATATAAAAGTATTGGTTGTAGTAATGAATGGAAGGTTTGCAGACTGAGAGAATTTAAGTTGGTTGCAGATAAAACACATCGTTCATATTCCTTTCATGGTCTGTATTCCATAGCCCTACAATTACCCAACTTAGGTGCTAAAGCAATTTGTCATATGACATTAAGCTTTTAATGGCGTCAGATATACTCATTTTTTCTTACCTCCGGGTTTTCTTCAAGAAAGTTTGGATCAAAAATAGCATCACAGATGTCAAAATATTCCTATGAAGGAAGACAAGAAAATGTATTTGGTAACATACCTTCATAACTACATGTGTTGTGAATTAATTAATTAATTTATTTATTTATTTATTCATTTATTTATTTATTTATCTATTTATTTACGTATTTATTTATGTATTTCTTTATTTCTTTATTAATTTAAGATCTCAAGTGGGCAATGGTGAATAGCGGGACTTTAGAAATATATTTGTTGTCATAAACATGATAAACTGAGATTAAATGAGAACACATTAGAATGAAAATAGATATGCCCTTCTTCAAGAGTGAGGTATTTAAAAATTGATATTTAAGAGCACTCTAGACTTTCATACAGAAATCTGGAATAGATTTGTTTTCATAAGGTTGCTAATTGTGTCAGCAGGGTTGAGTACAAAATTAGAAAAAAAATTTCCGATGCTATTTTACGCATGAAATGTTATTATTTTGCGCCATAGGACAGCTATCGTACCATCTACAGTGTCGGCACTGTACTTTTTGGTCGCAAGGGGTTCAGTTGCAACAACATTTGTCAAAAACGTCGATATTATATCCATGAAAAGAAAATCCCTGAGAAGATTATCAGAAGCATGGGCACGAGTATTGTGGGTGAATGCCTCGTATAGTCAAGAAATCAAACCAGGACCTGAAATTGGAAAGAAAATTCATTTTTACTCTTAACTTTTATTTTCAGAATGCCGCATACCGGCACTAGGCATGCCCATGCTTCTGTTAATCTTCTCAGGGGATTTTTTATGTAATTAATTTCAACGTTCGGGAAACATCTTGTTGCAAGCGAGCCCCTTGCAAGCAAAACATACAGTTAATTATTACCTTGACTTACCTTTGTGTATAATCAAAGTGTTTCTTTACGATAGTAATGCAGTTCATTTTGTTCATATATTCTCCACCATCCAGTGCATACACATTTTCAGAGCACCCGCAAAAAGATAAATTTGTTGAGAAAATGACGGATCCGGAATAGACATTGTGAGTATTGTGAGAATTATGGTATATGGTGACAAAAAAAAAACAGCCTAAATAAGGGGTACTGTGTGATACTCACCCTCATCGAGGCCCTATAAATTAGTTAATTTGTGTTTATTTTACGTCTTTGTAAGTTTTACCTAAAGACAAACTCTAGCAGAAACAGCTATAGGGGAGGAGCTTTATCAATTCAACAACAGTGGCATACATTTACTCACGGTGCGGCTAAACACTCGCGTGGCATCATTGGTCCACGCATGTCAGCTCCGCTGGCAGTGGACGTGGCAATCTGATTCGGTTAGCAAGAACTCAAATATTTTTCTTAACATATGCCGGTAGTTGCTGGCCGCCTTCTCCTTTAAAGCCCAGTTTAAAGTTTTGGGGATTTTTCTTGTTATTTGAAAGCTTTAATGCCGCAATGTCATAACGCCTGCAATAATAAGATTTTGAATGTCTTTAGTTTTTTTTTAATTAATTAAATGAAAATCTCGGGAACACCCCCAAAATTACATTACAGCATCTATAAGGTTAAAAAGGCTTTAAGGTTACATGTGTTATACCTCATCTGAAAGAGCAGAACGCAGCTCTTTCAGATGAGGTATTACTCCATTATAACATCTTTAACCCTTTGGATGCTAATAATTAAAATATGGTCAAAATAATTGTCGGGTCCCCCCGACATTTTTCATTAATAATTTTAAAAAAAAAACTAAGAGACAAAAAAAAAGGTTTAATATGAGTATACCGTCATCTGAAAAGAGCCGAGTCTGCTCTTTCAGATGAGGTATAACACATGTAACCTTAAATCTTTTAACCTTTAGATGCTTATAATGTAAATTTTGGGGTGTTCCTACGAGATTTTTCATTAATTAATTAAAAAAAAAACACATGACATTCAGAATCTATTATTGGCTAGGGTTATGACTTTGGGCAATAAAGCTTTCAAATAACAAAAAATCCCAAAAACTAAACTTGGGCTTTAAAGTTCCACAGCTTGAAGCATTTGCTTTATTTACCTTTGTATATTTAATACGATTTCACATGTACTGTGTCGCCCGTCATCGGGGAACTCGGTTATCTTCAAACCAATCGTTCACCTCCGATAAGGAATCATCGAAGAAAATGGGTCAGGTCTTGCCTTATCCAGTATAAACACGTCCGTCAAGTTAGGTTCTGTAGTGGCAATTGTGG
>JZLH01S0254459.1:12333-23465 GCA_001188425.1 Eucidaris tribuloides | reverse complement strand
GGGCGTTAGCTCATGCTCTAAGCAGAAGGGCGTTAACAGTCCGGCTGGCAGAAGGACGTTAGCAAATGCTCTAAGCAGAAGGGCGTTGGCAGTAAATTGCGTGTAACGTGACAACCATTGGCTTATTTCACATGAAATCAAAGTATTGTAATCCTTTATATCCTTCTATCAGTACGTAAGGCGAAAGTATGGAATAAGCCTATGGGTTTCAAATTAGAGGCAATTTACTGTAAACGCCCATCTGCTTAGAGCATTTACTAACGCCCTTCTGCCAGCCAGGTGACGAAATGTGAAAGTTGAAACCTTGACGAACCACGAGCAGTGTAAGAAGACAAGGTATTCGACTGACCCATTTACGGCATACGGCAATATTCATGTACCAATATATGAGACAACTTTTACCATCCATATTAATTGATCAAATGTTTACTTCCAATTCACGAATTCATGGGTATGTCACTAGCCAACACCAACAACTCCATCATCATTCAGCACAGACAGTTACTGGTCGAAACTCAATTCGTTATAAAGGTCCCCACATATGGATGAATTTAGATGAAAACATACAAATGAGTATGTCAACGTTTAAACGTTTATGTAGGAAGGAATTATTACTTCCTTTTTTTTTTTACTTCTGGGGCCCTGTTAGTACAAGCTCTCTGTAGCTTCACAGGGTGCCAAACCATTTGTTTTGTATATTGTTATCTTTTTTAAATGGTTGAATATAATGAAATGAAATGACATTTATTGGTTAATAAGTGTACAGTAAATACTACAGAAACTTATCGTTTAATATTCAAGATGAGATGTGTTGAATTCCCTGTATAATAACGTTACACCTTTGTCTGGTATTTATCGAAGGTAAATTTAAATCAAAATTCTGCATCTTGTAGAAGCCAATAATCTGACAATGTACCATATACGCAATAAACTTCAATGATTCCATGAAACAACAACAGCAATAAAACAAAACAAATTCTAGGGTTTCCTGGAATCCGTGTAATGATACGCTAAAAAGATTGAAGTACTAGCATAAGAAGGACAGTTGTTTGATATATTATTTTAAATGCATTGATTTGAGTCCTCAGATCCAACAGCATCAAATGTTTTATTTGTATAGATTAGAAGATTGCATACAAGTAGAACGTCTTTTTTTTTAAGGAAAGTAATACCACTGTTCATCATTTGAACTGCCAGTGTTCTCTGCAATTGTTTATTCAGCTTTTAATGGGGAGCAAACTGAATATACACCACGGGCGTTCGAGATGAAGAAATGAAACAGACAAAATAATACAAAAGAACTCCAACTTTCTCAAGATATACTGAAATCTTCCCTGTGGAAATTTCACTGTAAGTCAACAAGAAATAATAATTTCCAATGTCATATTCCATTGCGTAATAAGTATAATTCATTGAAAGCCAGTGAAGAAATCCAAGACTACAAACGGTGACGTCATTTCGGGGTCGCAGAGCTTGCTATAAGGAACTCTTATTCATGTTGATGATATGGCCGTGGGGATACTAAATGCATAGTAGCCCCATGATATGACCAATCCATACGACACATGTGTCCCATCATTGTGTGTTGATTTATCTGCCTAGTTCTGATAAGCACGTAAGTTGTTGTTTTTTCAGGTACTCTATACGTCATGTAAGGGGATCTGTGAATAAACTGGCGATTGAAAGTACAATATGTCTTGGTAAATTAAATAAATAATCATAAAGATATTAGTTTGTGGTATAATTGATTACCCATTACGAGCTGTTGAAACGTGCACATTGCCTCTGGTCTTACATCCACTATCAAACATTGTGGAAGTTCAAGTGTTAAAGTGATAGGCTAACATTGTGGAGCTTAATTTTAAAAAATTGTCAAACTTTGATATCTGAGCTACATAGTAGTTTTCAAATGGACAAATAAACACAATAGAATACAAAATTTTGGAAAGTTGCACTGCCAATGGCAAGTTATGCATGAATAAACATTAAAACTCGGGGCGAGTTTTAATAGCCTAGGTGTATACACAGTAAGTCTATGGGAGGAAATGGGCAAGTGAATCTGGCCAACTTACGATTTTCACTTTTTTAAAGCACTAAATAATCATTTTGAAATACAAGTTTTTTCAGGGCTTCATTTTAAAACCTCATCAAAGACACCGGTAGCATGGGGAATCATGTTGCTCAGATTTTTTTTAACTGTGGTAAATGTTAGCCAATACCTTTAAGGCTTTCCACTGGTCCACATAAATGGCCAGGGGGATCTATCTCTCATACCTGAATTCCGCTACATTCGGTCTGGCCGACGCATCCTGGGGAAGTTGTTGGGGAATCTGTAATGCAAAGATGGTAGGAAATGTAACACCTTGGTTGCTGGGCTTAAATCCGGGAGTGTTAGCCAGAAACTGCATTGTTGTACGTTTAGCATGTCCATAAACTTGATAAACATACCTTTCTTCTGAAAATTCAAAGGTATAATCGAAAATCAAAGTTTTTTTTTTCAACCAATGTTGTAAACGTGTTGTTACCTAATTCATAACATATATAATTTTGTAGTCTTTACTGTCATTAAAATATGAAATTTACAAGTATACAATGTTTACGTTCGAGACGAACCGGCGGGTGCGCCGTCAGCTGACAACTTAAGCCCGGCGGTTGTCCGGCATATGTTCCAGGCAGAAGGGCCTAAACAGTAAATTTTCTTTAATTTGCGAAATATTGCATTATTTAACATTTTCCCTAAACAGACGGACATGGGGATAAAAAAACCCCACACTACTTTGATTTCATGTGAAAAGACAATGTGTTAAGGTCCTTCTGCATGACAACCGACGAGTTGCACATGGGTGAGCCGGCGCGTCGTCAGGGCACAAAAAGTTAACTTAGGCCAGTTATATATTCAAATTCTCTTTTATTTTCTAACAATCTAGATGGAATCCAGAAGACTAGCCCAGCCATATCCTTTGTCTTCGGTGATTTTTTTTTATCTTTGATGGGAAACAATATTGGGCCAACACGTTATTTTCTCAATCAGATTGACGTAATCACTTTGGTTTATTAAAAAGAAGGTAGCTCGTAGCCAGAGTTGTTGATGAGGGACCCTACGCACCCTACGGGCTTGAGACGAACGATAGCCATGATTTCAAAGTTTTTACAATCAATAACGGATTTAAAACATTTTAATGAATATTAGCATCATAACATCATTAAACTGAGATATTAATGAATGTTTGCGATGCAAATGAAATCATGAAACATTCATCCCAATAAAATAATGCTCAAAAGAAACACATCACATGACTAGCAGGAAGCATTTTGTGGAAGGCACATAGAATGGCTCATGCGTGCAAGCACATGCAAAAAATGTTCATGACAAAACGCAAGTGGTTATTCCATATGGATTCATTACACATAAATGTAAAGCAGACAGACCAAAGCGTTAAATCATAAGATGAAATAAGTAATGAACTTCTTCTTGCGGAGAAGTTTCTCCTCTTGAGGCACCAGTGACGAAGTATCCTATTCATCTGCTTATATGAATCCACTTTATTATTCAAATCAAGCTTACGTATCAGTAGCTACGATTTCAAAAACAAACACAAAAACGGCGAGTTGGCTCAGTTGGTACAGCATCCGCCTCTCGACCGGAACATTGCAAATTCGACTCGCGGTCGGGGGAAATATGAAAGACAGTTATAAAAATAATGCCTTCTGCCCTTTTGCACCTTTAAGCAATGTCACATTGGTAGCACCTTTACGGTTGCAACTTTGCACTTTTCAGACCTTAAAGGAAGATGTAACCAGCAACTTACAGACATAAGTTATAAAAGATTTGGGGTTCTTGCCAACCAATCAGATCGCATGTGCACTGGCGTGGGCTGACCATATGTGACCGATGCATGCCGCCCGACGTGTGTTAGTTGCGCCGTGGTAATGTATTCACTGTTGGAATCGATAAGTTCCTCCCCCTATAGTTGTTTCGGCAAGTTTAATCCAGGAAAGAAACGTACAAAGATGTGACATTAACAGAAATTAACGAATTTATAGGGCCTAGCTAATGGTGAGTGTCACACAGTACCACTGTTAAGTCTGTGTTTATCACCATGTACCATAATTCTCACAATACTCACAAAATATTTTTTTCTTAACTTATTCCTGTTATTTGTCGGCTACATCTTCCTCAAACGGTGCAAACTTTCACCCGTTAAGGTGCTCCAGTGTAACATTGGTCTGCACATTGAAAGGTGCAAAGTTAAACCTATATTTCTTAGTGTGTAACTTGCGGATCTTGGGGCATGGAATAGCTTTAGCGATGAAGATGACGACGACACCTCAAATTATATTGAAGTGATAGAGAACGCCGTGGATGCGATCAACCTCCCAAGCGATAGAAAATAGCACAGTCTCTGTATTAGGTATCTCTGTGTGAGGATCAGAGCTTGGCATTGCTACATAATATTGTAAATGTATAAAACGACTGCTCGGCGTGAGTATCTGTAAAGTTGTTTAGAATATTATGGCATTTGAATCAAGCAGCCACAATAGTTTGGTTAATTTTGTAGAGAAAGTGTCTTTTCAAACTACTTGGGTGAAAACATCATGTTAGAAATAACGTTATACTTACCCGACTACAAAAGAAAAAAATACACAGTTCACTACCTTTCTTATCTTACTCGCAAAAGTATAAATGTACGCTTCAAAAGAAGTGAAATTTGGTGACAGTTTAAAGTGGATACTTTCCTTTATTGTGAATTTTTGGAAAATATCTATGTGGCCGTTCGGATGTTGATGAAGTTTGCTTTCCAGTACTTCTTCTCGAATAGTACTACTTTTACTACTACCACTACTACTACTACTAGTAGTATTTCTAGTATTACTACTACTACTGTATTTACTACAATTGTTAGGCGCTACTGCTGCTACTACTGCTACTTCTACTGCTACTACTGCTACTACACCTGCTACTATACTACTCCTGTTATACTCCTCTTGCGCCTCTTCCTCTTCCTTAATCATACTGCTCCTGCTCTATCTCATTCCCCTCCTCCTCGTCCTCCTTCTCCTCCTCCTCCTCCTGAAACTAAAACACTTATCAATGGAGGAACAGTATAACAAAAGACAGACCCCCCCCGCCAAAAAAAAAGACAGGAAAAATGAAAGAAAAGAATGACAGAAAGTGAGTAAGTAACTTAGAAACTAAAGAACGAATGAAAGAAAATATTTTCAAATAATTTCTTGAAACAATGATACAACATAATGAATAATGGCAAAGTTCTTCCAGTTTTTCCGAATTGCATTCACCTTAGAATGACTTTAACGGGATGGTTTTGATTTAGTAGATCTCATGTAATGTCATACGACCCATTGGTCCTTCATCATACGAATTGGTAAAATTGATTTATAAGAGTTGATAGATATCATACCATCAAAGTTCTGGATAATTTATATGCTCGCCATTGCCTTTGTTGCAGATCCTTCTATGGAAAGTTAATAATTTTCCTAACATGTGCAGCTTTGGACCAATGAGCTGCAAGACCACCCAAGTGTGTCCCATGAATGAGATGTTAGGGGTTAATAGAAACATGACAGAGGTTCAATATGGAACGAACATTACCACCAGAACGATGAACGGAAGTTTGCTCGGGTTGTGTGGCTGGAGACATAGTAACATCCTTTGGGGGAATATTCGGGTTTCCTGAATCAGTTGATAGATGCGGTCTTCCCGTTGATGAATGCGTTCTGACAATGTTGTCTCCTGTCATTTTCATGCTCTCTGATGACTTCCTCGAATTTGTGGAAGAGACCTCACTTAAAGCTGTGGTTGGCAACTCAGATGAAGTCTTTGACTTCAATGTATAGGGTAATAAATTGTCGCCATTGTCCTGAATCGATTCTTCTGACTCTGTTGAATCTGTTGTATCGCCGTCTTCGTCACTTTCAGCGTTTCTGAGCAAGCGCAGCATTGAAGTTTTCACAGATGCAGTAACTGGTTTCACAGGCGGGAATGTTCGAAACACGCCGCGGGAAAAAAGATTTTCTGATGCTATTTTGTATAACAAATCAATAGGTGGGTGTGCGAAATAAAGTGCAAAATCATAATTTAGATTTATAAATTATGAAATTAAGTGTTCCAAAATATGTAACTGGAAATATTACAAATTCAACTTTATTAATAAAAAAAATGAAATGAAAAAAATCATCAGAGTTAAAGCATGAGCGATGCATAAATATAATGGCATGATCAGCAGATGAAACCGTGCTAAATTCAAATACAATACAAAAGGAACGATTAGCCTAAACCAACGTTTGTGGATTTATTTCAGGATGCATTCTTTTTCAAAATCCACGTGGGTGCATTTCAATTTACGATTATGTAAGCAGAACTTACTGATATGGAAAATCTCATAACTCTGCGTTAAATTGCAAAATTACAACCCCCCCCCCCAGTATCATGTATCTGTTTAAAGTTTCCGTCGTGAAAATGTAGTAGTCATACAGCTCATTTGTTCTTGAGGAATTCTTGACTTCTCCCTATCATGTCACTCCCCTTTAAGCTGATACAGATACCAAAATAATGACAGAAAAATCACGCCATTTTTTTTACACAAACACCGCATTCGATAATGTGTTTAATTAGAATTTAAATCTATGAATATTGCCAAACAATCTGTATTAATAGCAAGCTAATACCCTTTTTACGCAACAAAAGCATATTTTGCTCAGCAAAAACAAGCTGGTTTCTAAAATAGAAGAAACAATAACAGTAAAGTACAACAACAGCAGAATAGTGTGTGTGTGTGTGTGTGTGTGTGTGTGTGTGTGTGTGTGTGTGTGTGTGAGGGGGGATGTTACCAAAGATATTCAGATAATTAACAAAGTGGGAGAAAGAGGGGAAGAGATTACTTTTTTTGTAGAACCACCTTATTTAAAATAAATTCTGTTGAGGTTGGGTACTCGGGAGACACATTACGGTCTAATGGTTTGCCCTAAAACATTTATTGCCAGTGAACTGCCAAGCAAAAAAAATCAATAAATAAAAAAATAAGTGGTTAATTATTGTTCTCATGCAGGTAAAAGTGCAAGCATCTAAATGATAAAACATAAAGAATAAAACACAGACCTGTATTTTTTTTTCGCTTTGTTGAACGGAGAAGCATAGTTATTCTCTATCTTTACGAACAAAATATCTGTAATAATAGCGAAAAATAGCAATTATGATAATAGAAACTAAGTGAGGTATGGAGTAAGACAATCCCTAACAGTATACAGATTCATGTAACTTTAACAAAAAAGTGTTCCTTTTTTATTCATCACATAAAGCAATGCTTTCCAGGCTTCAAAATGATGACTTTTTTCTGCTTATGGCAGTAAAAGCCCCCCCCCCTCAAATTCCAAACCTAGACATCAAGCTTGGAAAGGTTATGGGAGTGTCTAAAATGTCGTTGCTTCGCATTTTAATGTATTTGTAGTGGGGCAAATGGTTGGTAATGAAATCAGACACATGATCATTGCTCGGCGTGTTGTTACCTGATGGGGTTATCGCCGACTATAGCACTGTCGTAAGTCCATTGCACCAAAGTTTCGAGTATTGTGTGGGGAAATCTGATACTATTGTGAATGGAGTCGTCAATTGCCCTCTATTTTTCACCGGTCTGATGGCGATCTTCTTCAGCCCAACTGGTCTTTTCCGCTTAACCACGAGTGCTATGCATTTATGGAATGCAAAATTAGTAATAAAAATGCACGTGATACAAAATAAATGTACAGCAGGCCTCCTATTCGTTTTTGTATTTAAACACAACACACACACACACACACCCAAACCACAGCACACACACACACCACACACACACACACACACACACAACACACACACACACAACCCACAACACCACACACAAATCCGTATGCAGTGGTCATGCATAGGATCGGTTGCGATTTAAAGAATATATTTCTAATCATTAAACAGTAATTCAAATTTCGCACAATCGATGACTAGTCCGCCGTTAACCTCGACAAAAAGTTGACGGTTATCTATGAAGTTAATGTTTTCTTCCAAAGGATTTCAAAGATTTCGCTTAGAAAAGTTTTTGTTGCCTATTACAACAGTTAATCAGTAAAACATATTCAAAATTCACACAGCGAGATCAATCCCGTTACCTCTAACAAAGCACTGAGGTTATGCTATGAATATGTTTGTCCAGAGCAGATTTTTAAAATTTCGGCGTTAAACATGTTTTATTGCGCTTATAACAACAGTAATATTAACGTAATCGAAATTCACACAACGATGATCGTAAACCGCCGTTACCACTTAGAAAAATTGAGGTAGATCTATCCGGTATGTTTTGTATTCAAAGCATTTTCCAAATGAGATATTTTTCGTTTAGAAATAACACGCTTTGGTTAGCTGTCTGTCAAAACTGTGCGTGAAATAAATTTACCTTTTATTGTTGTTATTGTTAATTGACTGGGTTGCGACCAGTTACAGCCATAAGTCAGACATACGTGTCAGACGCAATGACCTGTGCGATATTGGTCAAGCTCAGCAAAATTTTGACCATTTCAGAAATGTCGGCAATTGCTATAGAGTGGTTTTGTATTAGCGTCCCAATTTTATTAATATCTTTCCAAACTCGCTTAGAGAGTGTTAGTGACGTCATAAATTAATACCTGATAACAGTTATCGTTTTGTAATAACTTAGACTCGGCAGTTGATAATTAAGGACAATGGGTAAGTAGTAAAAACCATTTTTTTTCTTATATTGTTCACATGGTTCAATATCAACTTATATGCCAATATCGGATTAATAGATTTAACGAAGCATAATTTAACGTAAAATACAAATAAAATGAAATATTTCCATTGCATCACAAAGAAAATTGAACAGAAACACAATATCACACACTTAAAAAGGTAAGCCTAATCTGAAGAAGTCAAGCACTTTGAAACAAATAAATACAAAATAACCACAACATAACCCAAATAACCAACCAATACAAAGAAATAACAGAATAAAAAATAACGTAAAATTATCACAGGGTGCAAAAGGAAGCAACAAAATAACAACAAAACAAATCAAAATAACAAAATTGTTACGTGCACAAATGTGTACTTTAGTTAGGGGTTTCCGGTCCAGATAGACTGAACACGTCCATAGACCAGTGTATTTGTATGTTGTATCATACAATAGCGAATACACCTTAAGCATGTTTGACTGTCGACCTTCTAATATTGTCGAGCTTCGGCATGGGTCTCAGTAACACGTTTCAATATTGATTACGATATCCATATTGTAGAAATAATGTTTTATTCACCGAACAAAATGATATTGTCAAATTCTTTTACTTAAATTACCTAAATATCATCATTCTACCTCCACGTGATTAACTGAGAGCTAGGTTCAACACTGACAATGTTTCTACTTCCACAATTTGTTGTATTTGTATTACCGTAAACACTTTTTAATTATTGACAAAGGATTTATGCTTCATCATCTGTAAAACTTTGAAAATGCTTGATCAAAATATGCATTATCATTAAATTTCATGACACATGGGTATAAAACAGGATTCTTAATGACTTACCGCTGCAGTGTTACTCGGTGACTTTGTTGTTGTTTCGCTAGAAATAGGAATTTCTGGGAAAATGAAAGATAGATGAAATAATAAGACCCAAAGTTATATTTTCGGAACGCCATACATTCAAACATGCTAACATTAATACCATACAGTTTTCAACATGAGATATTTGTATCACCTAATAGATAACAGAGATTGCGAGAAATTTAATTAAAAAAATTTTTAGAGCCTGATAATTCTTCCTACAGAAAATGCAGCATAAGAACAAAGCGAACACTATACACAACGAAACAAAACTGGAAGCACCAACCCCTTTTTGTATTTGTAGAAGAACCGATGAAAGTTGGGTCGAATGGTTGCCTTTTTACCTCACACACTGTGAGTAGATTTTACCCGTATTTAATGAGTCCGTAGAGATATGCTTATCTCAATAATGTTGGTAAATTAACAAATACAGGTGAAAATCATCTCCACCTAAGCTATGTACAAAGACACCAGTTCGACCAACCTGGGAAAAACACAAATAAAATCATGCGGCAATGCACGCAGCGTTGCAGCGGATTGAAAGGCTGTTCGCTCTACAACAAACAAGGCGAAATTATGCCTAGATACATTTGCAATTTTCTGCATAGGCCTCTATCTTTAGCATGCCTAGAGAAGCTCGAGGCACTCCGTTGAGCCCCTGTTCATCTGACCATGAACCAGGAACTTCGATTGTATCCCCAGCTTTGTGTACAAACATCTAGCGTTTGCTGACAGGCCGAAAGCAGGATGTGCACCACAGCAGCTTCAAAAACAGAAACTACAGAAATAATACAGTTAGTGAAATACAAAAGTTATTAGCAAAATGTTGAAGGGATGTTGCTTACACAACCATTTTAGACGGTGGCGTCAATGTACTGATTCACAGTGTCGTTCTTTTTTGGGGGTGGGGGTGGGGGTTGGGGGTGTGGGTTACACGTCGTATACGAGTGTGACAAAAAGAACAGACTGTCGCAAGCCACGCCCATGATGCAATGTCAATCAACTCACCGCTCACGTCACTGTGTCTGCCCAACATCTCGTCATATTCTGCTATGATTATGGTTCACACATCTCACATGTTCCCTTCCTCGGGCTGTTAATGGCAGGCCCACTACGCCCCGTCACAATACTAGAGGTTGCACAAACATTGGAGCGTGGGAAGTAAATTTGTGCTCCTGGTAACAGTTGGGAGGGCCCACTAGTGTATCGCATCTTTTCTGAGGCTAATGAAGAAAAAGGTATGTTGTGGGTGCAATAATTTTCCCTGGAGAAGCTCAAGTAACAAAAGAGCACCTGCCCAACTGACCCAGGAATCAGAATGATTCCCCGCTCCAATTCGTATTGTGACGGGCCGAAGCAAAGGCGTCCTAAACAGCCGAGGAGGGATAGAGGTGAGGATAGGTAACACATATCGTATAGGCAGATGTTGATGAGGATGTTGGCAATACAGTGATGGATGGTGGGTGACTGACATCACGTCATTGCGTGGTGTCACCAGTCTCGTTTCTTTTTTGAACACACCTGTATTT
>JZLH01S0254421.1:0-24929 GCA_001188425.1 Eucidaris tribuloides | reverse complement strand
GGGAAAATGGGCAATAAAAATGACTTTATTTCCAAAAGGGGGTAGATCCATTTTAGTTTATTTCCAAAAGGGGGTAGATCCAACACATAGAAATAAAGAAAATTCAAATAAAACAAATAATAACTCACATATTTTTTTGAAAGTGTGGTTTTACATTCACATTTTGGAGTTCTTTGTTTGGTTTAGTTGGTTTCACTCGGAAACCTTGCAATATGGATTAATTCAATAAACTCATTTTTCTTAGAATGGTATTGGATCTACCCCCTTTTGGAAATAAACTAGAGTTTAATCAATTAATGATTTGTTTGCGCCGGGAGAATTAATAAATAATGTTGGTAATTTTGCCCTTCACTAGAGTTTGTTTCCAAAAGGGGGTACATCCATTTTTTATCAAATTTGATTTTTGGACAAATCCATGTAATTTCAACAGCTCTATAAGATAACACAAATGAAAAGTTGAAATTCAAGCTAAGAGTTGTAAAAATGACAACAGAAAATAACTTTTACTTTCAAAATGGAGTACATCCATTTAGTTTATTTCCAAAAGGGGGTAGATCAAAAAAAAATAAAAATAAAACCAAACATTTCTAAAAATTGAAAACTCACAGATTTTTTCTAAGTGTGGTTTTACATTCGTATTGTGATGTACTTTTTAGTGTTAAGTTGGTTTTACGCAGAAACATTGAAATATGGGTAAATTAAAAAACCTAATTTCTCTTAGAATGGTAAAAAGTGGATCTACCCCCTTTTGAAAATAAACTCTTCATATACTGCAAGTTAGTTGAACAGAAAGTTGTATGTTTCTACCATGCCGATAGCAAGTTACTTTAAATACATGTAGAAGCAGGTAAATCAGGAAAATAAATCAGTGAAAGTTTGCCAATTTTGCATTGATATTGCAAATTTTCCGAATTTGTATCTTGTTTACTTTTGCTAAAACTTTCACTATTTGTATTCACCACATTTTCTCTAAGATTTTTTTGAATTGTTTTGCTTCAGAGTGGAATTTCCCTTTAATTCAGTTATCTAAAATAGGTGTATGAATCTATTGCTTCCTGAAAGAAGATGACCCACTACTTACAGATTGAATACCACAGCAGTTTGCAGTAAAACAAGATGTTGCTTGTTCTCTTGTAACATTTAGAAGGATACAATATATTTCAAATGAAAAATATAACACTTTAATCATTCTGCATAAGAATCAATATGTCATCCTATTAATCCTAACCCCCTCACCCAACAAAAATAAAAATATATATATATTAACGGACAGATAGACAGATAGATGGCTAGATAGAAACAAATACATGTACACACATATAAAGATAGATAGATGAATAGACAAAATTACATGTAGATAGACAGACAAAAGTACACGCAGTAATGATAAACGGTGACATAAAATGATAGGTAGATGGATTAATGGATAGATGGATACCTAGCCAAGTAGATGAGAAAATGGACAATTACAAATCAAGAGATTACACACAGATTTAAACACAACTACCCTCATTGCCGAGAAATTGAATAATAATATGATCGGGGAGGTGTGATATGATACACATAATAACACTGGCCCTTACACAAAAGGTATCATTATCATTACCCCAAAGTTATTTTTTCAGTCACATCTAAATGTGTGACTACAATCTGTTCGTTTCACGCTTTGATTTCCACTGGGCTGTGAAAATAATGACAAACCTGTAGGAAATCCAAATAAAAGGAGTATTTTTAGACTTATTGCTGCTGCACCTGTTAGAACCAATGAGCAATCCTGCATGTAGTCTCTTCATTTCTACTCATCCCTGAAGTGGGAATACACCACCACCCTTGGGGTGATGTAACACATTTCCACTATGATCAATGTCTCCATAGAGCATGTAGGCTGAGGATGGCAGGTTTTCTCCACTGCTCAAATAATCAAGCATATCCACTCACTCTTAAAGATTGGTTTCAGGATTTGCACCAAGAAACAACAAAATGAATGAAATCAGCTAAAATAAATTACAATGTGAAGATTATTATAAATAAACACCGCTCAACAGCTGACCATACATTGTATACTCAGCCAATGATCGCAACACTTAGCTGGTGATGTGATTCCCTATCTGAGCAAAATTTAAAATATTGTGGTAGCATATCATTATTAGTTTTTCTCATAAAACACAAAGTTCATGATGTATGGATCTCAAACTTTCACCATTTGTAAGTACTAAACTACTGGTAATGATCATGAAGGGAAGTGGTGGTCTTGCAAATCCTGGACCCAATTTTTAAAGCCAATATACAGTTTTGGTCAATCAGGCAAATTGTTTATCAAACTTTCATTAAGTATGCTCATGTCACACCATATATTATTAAACATATCAAACCAACCAGAAATTTCCCAGAATGACATACTGTGATATCTTTATTATTACAGAGCAGACATACATTAGCTATGAAGGCCTGTATTTCCTATATCGAGAAAGTCTCCTAATTACCTATCATTAAATCAGTACCCTGAGTAATAGAATATTTAAAATTTTCAACAACAAAATGAAGATTCTAATAAAAAAATATGTTTCATGAAAGGTAAAAAAAACAAACATCTGATTGACAATGGCTCTATGGTTTGATTGCAAAATGGGTTAACTCCACTTCAGTAACTCTGAAAGAAAATTTCTTTGCTAGAGTTTGTACATATGCCTGTGGAAAAATAAAAGTAAAATCCAAAATATTTTGCACTAGCTCGTGGAAATTGGCTTCAAATTTCATGCTGTCGCTAAGTAGTAAGGTGGTAAATGTGTAAATGTGCAGGTGTTAATAACTCAATTTGGGTGGAAATGGAGTTAACCCATCTTGCGATCAAACTCTTTATTTGTTCAAAACAATATGAAAAGTGAGCAATTGAAGGTAAAAATGAAATTCATGCTATAAATAGTATTATGACTCATTGACTTAACAGTAGGTTAGAACGAGTTGCATAACACAGCCAGTCTGTTTTTTAAAAAAAAAGTCAAAACTACCCAGCCCCAGGGCAATATGTTACTCCAGATTGTTACCCTTAATGGAGAAAGTCCTTGTCTTATGCTCTCATGAATCCATGCAGTCAGACAATATGATTACTTTTCATTTGAAACTATCAATATCCTTGATATGGTTCCTGATGTAATCCATCTACTTCAGCCTCAGCATGAGGCCACAATGAGTGCACTAATTATTTTAGATGACAGCAATCAGTCCTGTATGTCTGTGGTATATCTGCAAGCTCCTCTAACTGGCAACGGATCATATTTCTGTTTTTCCGATTTAGACCACATCGTTACCTCACTGGCTTAATGTTAGAGATGAATTCAATTAGTTCTCACATTATAAATGCTTACACAGTCGGCCACGTAACTCAATATTTTCGCTGAATCTCCACTCGGAATTACTTAGCCCGAAATAACTACAAATGATACAAACAGGCCTACTCTTCATCAGCGATACATTATCTGGTGCGGGTAGCGTCATTAGGAACCTGAATGCACTCCCATAGTGCTACTCTGTCCCACTAATTCATGAACTCGTTTACGGAACTCAAAGCAGTATCGGTGCACCGGGGATGAATTATGTTGTAAAATATTCACATTATGATTGGGTTTGAAAAAGCTAATGACTTGGCAATAGACGTTCTTACCTAATACTATCACACTCATGACAGTACAGTGACCAATGACCTCTAAAAAGATGTGTGAAGGAATCTTGTTACCCCTTTCAGGACCACTCTCAAATTATCACATACAAAGTCTGTGAATTTTGAATGACATGATACTATAAGGAACCAAAAATGAAAGACCAACTTCTGTTTTTTAATTAATTATTCATTTTCTTTCTTTCTTATTTATTTATTAACTTATTTATTAACTTATTACTATATAATATTGATTTATTTGTCTGTTTATGTAAAAAAAACCTCATTAATTACTTGATTAATTCATACTTGATTAATTTACTTAATGACTTAATAATTAAGTTAATATTTACCTAATACCTAGATTCATTTATTCGTTTGTTTCTTTTTTAGATTTCATAACAAAATTATTTATGTTTAATCTTTAATTTCTTTTTTTGCTCATCTAATATTTAACTTCGTAGCTACTTATTTAATTCATATTTTTTTATATTTACTTATTCATTCATTCATTCATTCATTCATTCATTCATCCTTTGGATGGTACATATGTTCCATTAGTCAATTTATTTTGTATCAATATTTCTATAAAAAAAAAACATACCATGTGATGTGAGAGGAAAATTGTATATGCTTTTTTTTATTTTGTTCTACTTTGTTTTGGCTTAGCTACAGGTAAGTGATGATTTAGTACACATATACTACATCAGGTATATGTTTAAAATGTAAACAGCAGATACAAGTATAATGAACTTTAATTTATTGGTCTATTCTGAACATATTTGTAACATGTTCTTCAATCTAAGAGTATATTACTTTTGGCCACTTGATTTATAAAGTGCAATATAACATGTGCCAGTGGTGCAAGCAGTCACACATGAGCCCCTGAAGCTGATGGAAGTTAGTATGAGGTGGCACATGTCATGCTGAGCCTGGAATGCCATCAGAGCTAGAATAGAGCCCCCTCTCCCCCCCCCCCTAAAAACCAAAACAATTCATGTGTATCCAATATGAAATCAACAAGACAAAAAGTGGGTCACACACCCCCTCAGCCCACAGGATATTGATGATGATTTTGGTCTACTCTACCAAGACTCAACAGTTTTAAAAAAGAAGCTTGTCAAATAAAAAGGGCAGAAAACTCCAGAAATGATAGTAGAAACCACAGGAATGTCAGGGTCAAAGCCACTATTGAGGAAATGATCCTATAGACCTGAGGGGATATCAAACCACAAACACTGGTATCATGTAACAGGGGGTGTATCTTACAGAAGGCTCACTAGAAGCAGCTGATTGGATACCACTGTTTGATTGACAGATTACATGCAGTTGAGCCATATCATCATGGATGTGGGTGGGATTAGACAATACACTCTGATTGGCTACAAGTTTTTTGACTGGCAGTCAAGTGAGAAGACTGTTGAACTAGCCCACCACATTGGGGTAGCTGGTGTTGATTGACATGGCCAGGGGGTGTGGGCAGGGACTGTGGGTGGAGCTAGGTGATTGGATAACAGAAGTCAACAGAATACAGCTGATGGATGACTAGAAACACTGCACTATGTGGGTTGTTGTAGATGACAGCTTGGCTGGTATTGTGCATGTGGGTGTTCACAAAATGGGTCAGGGGATACACTCCTATGATGAGAGCAGATAATACCACAAAGTTAAGATTTTTATTCCAAATTTTTGTGAAGTGGGAAAAACATGTACATTTCCATACTAAAGAGTTTTCCTCCTTTACTCCCCCGTATCCTTTTGATAATTTCTAAACACCACACTTCGAAAATAACTGTGTTTCCAAATAGTGTATGTTGCAAATTTAGCTCCCATAGAGCTAATCACATGCTTAATAGGAATTATTACTCATAAAACATAGACGAATCTCACAACTGGCATGGATTGGCATCCCCCTCCCCCCCCCCCCAAAAAAAAAACTAAATAATAATAATAATAAAATAAATAAATAAATATTACAATAATAGTTTCTTTTACCTCTATTATCTTACTGATGTTTCTTTATTCATGAATCTATTGAAACATCGATGTTGTATTCTTATCACCTTATTCACGTAGGAGGCTAGGACTACATGCAACACAGTACTTCACAGCCCATTTGCAAATATCACAATATTCTTAGCTCTGAAACTGTTGCAGTATGCACTATATTATTCACGTAATACTGACAAAAGAAAACTGAAGTTTCCTAGCTTACAAAAAGGAGTTTCTGATATATTGTTGGTGTAATGTAATGTAATACATAAATACACATACAAAATCAGACATTTTTATGTCAACATTCGTCATTTGATACGTTAACATAAAAGGGACCCACACCCATACCCACCTGCTTAGCCCAAAGCCAAAATACATTCTGTTTTAAATCTCACTCAAAGATAGCATTTAAACTACATGCTTGATAACACAACATTGATTGATGATAAGCACTTGTACAATACATGAAATGAAGTTCATGTTGTTTATTTTCCATAACATTCATGATGTATAAGTACAATGTGGAACATAATGTGCATCGATTAATACCTCAGGCTTTAAAGAGAATACACAGTACTGGTTGATGATGGAAAATCTTTCAACAAAATTTCACATTTCCATATTTTCCAGCTGAGAGTAAATTACATTTGCATTATAATGTGGGACTAATTCACTTCATACGCAATAAAAAGTTGAGGAATTGGCAGTTTGAGTACCCGACGGAGTAGGCTTCGTTGCTGCAGTGTGTATGGCAACAATGAACATAGTCCCCACCATATAGTTTCTGTTACTACTTTGTCAAGCAGTGGGGATGTTTTATGTTAACAGATATGATCCAAAACGAGTGTTCTTGTTGTTTTCAGTCTCTCCCTGTACTAATGCTTTTTTAGAATACTCTCGTTCACAGAGTTTAAAGCAGTTGATATTAAAAAGTTGTTGTTCATATGAAAATATATTGCCCAATTCGTGATATCACAGGCCATTGACTACCAACACTCAGAGTCTCGGTGTGTCATCAATCTGTGTGCGCCTTGACTGGCCTATGGTTTTGTACCACAATCTGACTACACGCGCCAGTAATGTGCGTCACGTTCATATAAGCACAAAATGAAAAAAACATTTGTGATTAACGCAAAAGTGCCAGTCTTCTTCTCGCACAATAAAATTTATTTATCATGCATAGATTATTTATTTCTCTTTAAAATGGTATGCGATCTGCATGTAGCACCCGGGTTGAGTTCTGGTGGACATTGACTGCGGACCGAGACTACAAAAGTACCTTTTGTCTCCTCCCCATAGGGAAAGGGGCTCGCTTTCGGATATTTTCACCTACTTTGAAAGAAAGTGCAATATTTTCCTGATAGGTAGATAAATGAATTTTATATGAATTGTTAAGGCGGAAATATCAAAGAATAAAAGCCAGGCCAGATTCCCATGTAAAACGCATGTTCGTTTCTCAGGATTTCGCAAATTCTTACACGCCTTACTGGATTTTCATGGCACACAATCCTTGTTAAGGTGCGGTGCGAACCGTGAGCAGATGGCGCTATTCCATATGCTGCAAGTCGATCAACCATTACTTTCTTCTCTTTACACTTTGGGTGCTGGAGCTAAAATCCAGGTGTCGTTCTAACCGGTACTGGATTGTTTCGGACTAATGTGTATACTTTCGAATTGTACATTTGCTGTTACATCGCAATGCTATCAAGACATAATTTTTACTTTTATTTTGGTTCTTGTGTATTCATTTTCGATAAATGTCTTTGTTGGTAGGACTTCAGTGACATTTGTCATTCGATTAAAAGATTGGATCCGTGTTTCTCGCGACGGTTCGCGATAGTACTGATGAGTCAACCTGGCAACATGGTCCCGATAGCGCACTCAAAGTGTAAGTGGCAAGTGCGTAGAATTCAGGCTATAATTAAATATATATCCCTATCACCTGGAAGGCAAAGTTAAACCCAAGTATAGTTTGGGTCGATCTGAAAAAAATAACAGTCTTTCAGAAAGTATTGATTGTCATGCCAGACTTCAGAAAATAACATCCAACCTCCCCAAAAATTTTGAAACAGCTTATTGTTACATAAAGATCAGTGCATAGATCATGCTATGTACATAACGTAATGCCAAAGTTTGCCCCCAACCCCAATGACATTTTTAGTTTTCATTAATTTCTCAGATAATCTGAAAAATATAAAAAGAGAAAACAGTCTTTCACACAGACCTAAACCAAACTTTGCCTGTAAGTCTAGAATGAAGATGGAAATGGCTTTAGTTGTTGAAAATCTATCCTAAAAAAAAAATTATAATTTGGTTCATATTGTTTGTATTACACAATATCTCACCAAAGAATGCTTCAGACTGTGCAAAAACATAAAATACTTACATGACATTTGATGTGTTTTCATTCTATCTTTTATTTAAATATCCACTTCATTTCATCAATCAATGATGCTAGACTCGGCAAAGCCTCCAGAACTCATATGACAGCTGCACAGACATCCTAAAATACACACATTTCATTTCCATTTAGTAATTTTAGGGTATAAATGAAACATCTTAACCGTGAACAGAAGATGAAAACAAAACAGAAATTTCCTTTTCTTAACAAATTCTAGTTATATACTGGCAGGGAGGATCCAGGAAGGTTGTCCATTTGTAGTTCTCATCTGTAGAGATTATGTCTATGATTTGAACTCCCCAAAATTGAGCTTATATCTAGTAAATAAGCAAAAATCATTTATAATGTAAAGATTAACATAAATCTTCACTTCTCACAAATACTTTGGGGCTGGAAAGTCAGGTTTTATGAAAATAAACAATGATGAAATTCAACAAAATGACCCAACATATTGTCGCAAGCTGAATTTGAATATCACACAACCGTTAAACTAGTCTAACTGCTAGACCTGATTTGTGCATCATCTAGTGAAAACGAAATATGTTGATCAAAGCTTCACAGGGCAAAAATTCACATCGGTGTATAGGTGGACGATTGTCAACCAATCTTTTCTACAGTTGAAATCTACCAAATTCAATATCAGTGGGAAAGCAAGCTACATCCAGTGTCTGAAACATAGCAAAATACACCTTAAGCAATTGCCAAATTTTAAATAAATTATTGTTTATATTTCAAAAACTTCACAATGTATGCACTACCAAATTTTGAACACTACCTTTTCATGTACTTATCTTTAGTTGTTCAAATCTGAGCAAAATCAGTTTGGTGCGCAAATCAAAAAACACAGTCTTAAAATTGTTTTCCCATCCATTCCCACCTCCCCTGAGTAATTTTCATACATAATTTATTATCCTCATCTTGGGAATTTGATATTGATGTTCGAGTCACTTTCAATTAGCCAGGGAGACTGTTGAATGGCTTAGCAGAAGAAGTGAGGAGAGAAAATTTCACCAGCATTTAGCCATGGATAATAAGACATCTTATTGATGCAGCTACACATGCTGCCTTTCTTTTCGCCAATTTACACAGATCAGTAAGTGCAATGAAAACAATGAATACGGATTTACTAATCCCTCTTAATCCACTTACTCAATACTATACCATCCTGGAAGTTCCAATAAGCCATTCACACCTTGTATGCATAAAGTAGAGTGTCTATTGAGTTGGGCTTTAATATCATGTCTGTCTGTGTCTGTGTGTGTCTCTGTGTGCGTGTAGGTGTGTGTGTAATATGTGTATATGTGTGTACGTGTGTGAGTGTATAATGTGTGTGTGTGTGTGTACGTATTCATGTGTGGGTGTAGCATGGGTTTGTGTACTGATATTTTGTTGGTATTGGAAAATGCGTTTGGATTTCCCTACCCAACCCCTTTTCCACCCCCAGCCCCCCCCCCCCCCACTACCAAAATGCTAGCTCTGCCACTGAAATTACAAGTTGGAATTTAGGAGGGTGTCAAATGAGATGTTTTGAGAGGAATGGTTGACATAGGACACACCTATCAACTGGTGAGTAGTGACAACAATGGATGTAGACAGACTCCATGGAGAAGAGTGACATGACACCAGACAAAAATGGGGGATGGTAAAACAAGTACTAAAATGATTGAGAATCAAAACTCTCCAGGTTTTTCCAAACCCCCTGTTCCATCAATATTAAGAAAGTGACTTCATTTTAACCAAAGGCAAACTTTGATGACGAAAAAAGCTACATTGTTATGTGCTTCAAATCACATCTGAAAATAAAAAGGGCATGCTGACACTCAAAGATAATGCTTCTTCTTCTTTTCTTCTTCTTCTTTCTTCTTCTTCTTTCTTTCTTATATCTTCTTCTTCTTCTTCTTCTTTTTTTCTTTTCTCCTTTCTTCTTCTATCTTTTCTTCTTCTCTTCTTCTTCTTCTTCTTCTCTCTTCTTCTTCTTCTTCTTCTTCTTTTTCTTCTCCTCCTCATCTCTCCTCCTCTCCTCCTCTCCTCCTCCTCCTCCTCCTCTTTCTTCATTATCAATTATCATACCATATTCCAATTTTTAGAATTTTAAATGTTTGTATTACTATTATCATCATCATCATCTTATCATCAACATCATTGTCATCATCATCATCATCATCTTATCACCTCCCCCTCCTCCTCTCCTCGTCACCTCCTCGTCCCCTCCTTCTTCTTCTCCTTCTTCTTCTTCTACTCCTCCTCCTCCTTCTTCTTCTTCCTCTTCTTATCACCATCATTTCATCATCATCATTACTTTAATTACTATCCCTACAAACCATCAACAATAAGATTCCTTGTTAGCAATTGATGTTACTAATTGTTGTTACAAATTGTTGTTACAAATTGATGTGTGAGTGATCCTGTTAAAGAGCTTCCCTCCATAAACTCAGTGCTCCTGAGGAGTCCTATCACAGATTAAGACTTATCTTATCATCTCCATGGCAGCATGTAATTTGATACCTGGCAGTGTGAAGCCAAGCAAATCACACCCAACAGCTAAAATGCCAGGCAGCTGAGCTCAGAGTGTGAGTGTGAATATAACTGAACATAATTACGTTTAATGGGCCATTAACAATCTGGTCTGACAAAATTAGGCTGGAGGAGAGACTGAGATTATAAGGTCATACAAGGTCAGAGACAGCTCCTTGGTAGTCTGACTTCCAGATACTTCGATTAACCTCTATCTTCAGTCATCTGTTTTGACTGAGGCCTAGGTCCATGCTGAGACCAGTGTCTTGATAAATAAAAAAATTACAGGTGCAGGATTAGTGTCCTCTGGAGGAAGAAAAAGTTGCATCATCTGGAATGGAGACTAGCTCCTTGGCAGAATGGACATCAAAGATATACAAGTAGACTTCCTCCATGCTCTGCAGGGGGTCTCTTCACACTCACCTGTGTAATTACAGGGTTCTGTCATAAAAAACCTTGAATTGACTCCATAACATTTAAAAAAAAAATCACACTGGCCCTTTGAGGCACAAGTCCAGACTTTCTCTGGTGTTACTCCGTTTCACACTCTGTGTGAATGGGACCATGGAGCAAACTGAGTAACAGAGCCTTAGGGGGACTCCCTGCTGAAAGCTTTTGTGTGAATGGGTCCATGGAGCAAACAGAGTAACAGAGCCTTAGGGGGACTCCCTGCTGAAAGCTTTTGTGTGAATGGGTCCATGGAGCAAACTGAGTAACAGAGCCTTAGGGGGACTCCCTGCTGAAAGCTTCTGCAAGGCTTTGGCTGACAAAAGTTTGACATTGTAATCTATTCAGCTGCAATAAAATGTCTTGTTAGCACTATAGTAAATGCAGGTTAGCTCATGAAAAGCCACTTTGCACACTGCAGGACCTAACACTACACGTCAGGAGCTACTGTATACAATAGGATTATAAAGGCGTTAATACTCCAACAATGAATAAGTACTATGACCTACTTGGGGAGCACAGCTTTCGGTAGGTCTAGTCTGTTTATAAATGTAGTCCATGTGCGAAAATACTACTAGCATCACTGTTTACAAAGAGATAGACATGTAAATAAATTTATAAGGAAAAGTTAGATACACAATTACATAACATAGGAAGAAAGACAGATGGATGAATGGATGGATAAATAGATAGATAGACAATGTAGATAGATGGGACTTCAAACAGCTTAATGTCCATGGGACAAAAATTATATTACACAGCAGTGTGTTGTATGGGGGAACTGGAATGGTCGCTCAATGATTATTGAAAGCACTAAATTATCATTTTTGGGGCTGTAATTGTTTCAGGGCATCATTTATAGAGTTTGTCAGAGACACTAGTACTATAGACTATCATGTAGCTCAGATTTGTTTTCTGGAAACACAGATAAACTATGCCTTTAAAGCTAAAATGAATGTTAACGTTCCAAATTTATTCCTCCGCATGCAGGTCCTTGTAAGACTACCCCTTTTCATTGTTGGCCAACGTTAGATTGAGTGACCAACACAAAGTAATTTGACGCTTGCCCTAGTTCAGCCCATTACCATCCACTGCCCAATAGACCACGGAGGACATCTTATTTAATCTAGCGCCTTACACTAAATTATGTTGGCAGGATGGCATCCATTGAACTTTGAAACTTGAAACCTGTTGTAAGAGCACGTTCTCCATCGAGAAACGTATTATCAAATACATTGGTTAACTTCTACTACTATGACTTTTATGACATTGTGGAAACAAAGTTTTCCTGCATAAAATCCTAATATATCATTAGACTTGCTTCTGATACATAGAGGAGCCAATGCGTTGTAAGTGTAAATTATAAGATGAATTATAAGAAGTTTCTTGCTAGATGTACCAGTTTATGATAAAAGTTACAACAAATAAATCCACTGCTGATGGATTTTATTCCAATTCACAAGGTTTTCTTAACTCTCCACGACTCCAATGATTATGAAAATATCTGTAGGAAAAATTAAAATGTGACATGCACAAAAAAATATTTTAATGATAGGTTATTTGATGTGTAACCAGTATGTGTACATCATAAAAATAATGTTAAAAAGGTTGTATGTTTAAAGCTTTATTGTGAAAATTCATGAAAGCCAGAGTATAGTTTTGGGCATCCAAACAAATTCTTCATCTATGTTCATAAAGTAAAGTATTGTCATTCTAGCCATTGGAAATAAATAAATCAAACCAACCAAAAAATGATATATTGGTATTTTAATGATATTGCTATGTACATTTTCTATGGTAAAAATGTACAGGGCCCCAGATTTTTTTTTATTGATTTCTTAACCCATCGGAGACTAAGTACGAGTTAACTTGTGCTGGGGTCTAGGGAAAATGCATGTTATAGTGAAATCAGATCGTCTCCAACAGGTTAATACCCAAAGCACTTCAGAGCATGTAATTTACAGGACATTAAAGCCCAAATATAGTTTGGGTCGATCAGACAACTTTTTCGCCAATTTTCCACAAAGTATTCTATTGTCACCCCAGACATCGGAAATTGACATCAAACCTATTGAAAATTGTTTAACCCTTTAGCACCTGAACCGCCCGAAACCGCCCCTGTTATTACTTCCTAGACCGCCCGAAACCGCCCGTCTTATTACTCCCTAAACCGCCCGAAACTGCCCGTACGTAAATTGCGCTCTAGTATACATTGTACGCCCGTCTTTTGTGCACCGTTGAGGGCAATATTGCTGTACCTGCCAGGGGACCATAAGCCATTATCTACAGAGTCTTCAGTGGCTAAAGGGTTAAGGTGACAAATTGTGATGTTTCAATTATCGGAGAACATCTAGCGATATGTACATTATCTATGGGAAATGTGGGGAGTCCCCCGCCCCCCACGCCCCGGCATTTTAGGCCTTTATTTTGAGTAATTTCTCAAAAATGAGAGAGTGTCAGAGAGAGCAATTTTCAGGGCATTGATAGATCATATACATGTAGGTCTATCTACAAAAACAAAATAACGGAAAAATTCACCATTGTCTCTTCATTCCGTAAAACTATACACTGCCTTTAAACACAGCATATTATCTCTACTGCAATATCAACATTTCATCGCATAGTTGTCATGATGTAATGAGAAACAAAACTCTGTTTTTAATTGGCCTCATAATTCCAACTACAGTGATACAATAATAATAAGTGGCTGCATTTTTACTATGTTGCCTGTCAGCTACGCTACTAATAAATTTGTTAGCTGTCAAGTCCATCACAGATTATTTCCAGTGACAAGGTTATTCAAGTGATAATTCCCACTTCAGATTGAATTACAACAATGGCTAGTAGAGTCTTGTCTGTGCCTCGCATTATGTAGAGGCTATAATATTATCATCATTGAGATAATCAAGTAGGGTGTGCCCACCTGACAAAGTTGCGTTATGGTGGCTTGGAGTCTTACTACACCCTGAAATCAATTAAAACCAATATGAAATTTTGGTTAATGGTAAAAAATAAAATTCTTTGCAGTTATATTTTTTTAGATACACTTATATGATCTATCAATGCTCTGAAAATTGCTTGCTCTGAAATTCTCAGATTTTTTAGAAATTACTCAAAATGTAAAACCTTGGGGGTTTGTGTGGGGGGAGGGAACCCCAAGATTTCCCATAAGTAATGTACATACTGTACCACTAGATGCTGTCCTCTAATTTAAACATCATTATTTGTCACTATAAACAATTTTCAGTAGGTTTGATGTTGTTTCTGATGTCTAGATTGAGAGAGTAGAATACTTTGTGGAAGAATGACAAAAATTTTGTCTGATCGACTAAAACTATACTTGGGCTTTTAATTAAAGGTTGTGTTTTTTTTATTTGCACATATTGATACAACTAAACAAAGGTAAATAAAAATGAAGTTTTCAAAATTTGGGACTCACATGTTGTGAGTCACAAGTTATTTCAAATATACATGATAAATCATTTGAAATTAGGCCATTGCTCAAGTTACATTTTGTAATAGTAGTCTAGGTTTCAGACATTGGATGTAGCTTTCACCCACTGATTCTGATTTTGGTAGAGTCCAACCAGACCAAAAATTACTTGACAATCGTCCAACTGCATTGGTGTGCATTTTCGACCTTGTAAGTTTTCTTCAGCAGGTATTCTGTTTCCACTTGATGATACATGAATCAAGTCTGGCAGTCAGACTAGTTTGACAGCTGTGTACAATTCAAAGTCAGTGAGCAACAATACACCAGCGCATTCTCTTTCAATTTTATCAATGCTTATAAAACCCGACTTTTTTAAAAGGTAAAGACTTGTGTGAAACTTTACATTATAAATGATTTTAGCTTATCCGATCGATTCATTTCTGGGTAGGCAAATCATGGACACAATCTTTAAAGGCAAGGTCCACCCTGATGTTAAGATGGTTTAAATAAACATTGAGAGAAACATACTAATGAAAGTTTGGCAAAAGTCCACCAAAGAATAGTGGAGTTATGAAGTTTCAAAGTTGCAAATTTGTGACGTCACATGTGAGCAGCACCCCCATTGTCATGTATTATAAATTCCATAAAGTGCCATTTTCTTAATAAATTGAAAATGGTGTTACCAGGCTGTGCATTGAGTATATGATTAGAAACATTATTTCATACATCCTTCTATGAAAAAAATCATTCAATTATCATGAACCAATAAAAAGTGGCAATTTATTGAATTAATATTATATGACAGATGGGGATCTGCTGGTATGTGATGTCACAAAATTAAAACTTTGAAAGTTCATAACACCTCTATTCTTTGGTGGATTTACGGCAAAACTTTTATTTATATGTTTCTCTCATTGTTCTGCTTTAATTAAAAACACCTCAACATCAGGGTGAACCTTGCCTTTAAGAGTTAAAGGGACCGAAAAGTCGCATATCGTGATGTTTTTGAGCTGGCCCGGCTAGGGTAATATTCAGGAATGCCCGTATACTTTCGGAAAACAAGCGCGCACGAATTGTGTACATTTCCCTATGCAGCATGTATTCAATCGAAGAAAGGCGAACTGCACACGGCCCTACCTTAATGGCAATTCTGTTCGCAGCAAAACGATTGTTGTTACGCAAGGCCCTGCAATAAGGGCAAGCGAATGGTATTGAACGGACGTGGATTACGAGCGGCACATCCCTTTAAGTCCAAAGAGAGTGCTATTAGATTGTGTGTCTATAGGGAAACTTTTAACAATTAAACTCAAATCTAGATTGAAAGTCTGGCTGACAGCTACCACCAAGCCAGCAATAATCCCAGGGATAATCCATGAAGGAAGGTCACACTTGATGACATACCCAGTTATTTGCACTTTGGCCAATGATGATGATGATTTGACACGACTTTCATTTGATAATGGGATAAATGAGCCGTGACAAGAATTACAGTGCTTTTACTATATTACCCCCAGTCTCAGAGTACTGCACCTGAGGTTTTTGGTCAAAAATCTAACAACTATGTTAATAAGGGTGTGTCTATCCAGTTGCGATACGTGTGATTAGTTACTGCCATGTTTAGAATGTTTAAATGTACCCTATGTATCACAAGACAGGCTCTCTGATTGAATAAGCATTAAAGGCAAGGTTCACCCTGACATCAAGTTGGTTTTAATCGAAGCAGAACAATGAGAGAAAGATATTAATCAAAGTCTGACGAAAATCCACCAAAGAATAGTTATGGGGTTTCAAAGTTTTAAATTTGTGACGTCACATGCGAGCAGCTCCCCATATGTCATGCAATATAAATTCCATAAATTGCAATTTTTTAATGGTTCATGATAATTGGATTTTTTCATAGAAGCATGTATGACATAATATATTGAATGCACAGGTAAAATCATTTTCAAATTTCTGAGAAAATGGCACTTTCACAGAATTTATATTGCACGACATATGGGGAGCTGCTCGCATGTGACGTCACAAATTTAAAACTTTAAAACCCCATAGCTCTGTTATTCTTTTGTGGATTTTTGCCAAACTTTCATTAACTCTTTACACGCGTAGTTCGCACTCATGCTCACCCGGCAGCGTGCGGGATTCGCATTTCACGCTCAAACGTAGAAATGATTGTATTCACCCGATTTATACTGATTGTCCCAATGGTAATGGCATTCATTTTGTGTTGTTTACATTCCTCAGGTACGGGGTATTGTGTAAAATTCTAAAAGAACCATAAAAATCGATAAATACAATCAAGGCACTGTGATACAAAAGAACGCTGGATTAGACGGAAGTGAACTTTGAAAAAAATACTCAAAGTCAATTACAATAAGACAGTCCTTTCACTGATAATCTCTTCATTATCTCTATTCATTGAGCTCTGGTGACTCATCTCTAAGTTGTAACAAATCAGGTTTCTATATGTAGATTTGGTTTACCCTCTTGAATTATTTGAATGGAGTCGTATATTGTCAAGTAGGACACTTAGAACTACATGTATGTTGGTTGAAATTACGCATTACTTTTTAAATCCAGATGTAGATTTCCAAATAGCTCTTATGCAATCAGAAGGTCTGCAAAATGTACGTCACCTTTGTTGTACTACATTTTTTCCCTAAAAACGATGTTGTGAAAAGTTATAGCCAGTTGAAGTCGGCCATTAAATTTCCTTTCCCGTTACTGAGCGCTCTTAAAAAAAAACTCAGCACGCACGGGTTTCACTGTCCCGCACACAAAGAGTTAATATGTTTCTCTCATTGTTGTGCTTCGATTAAAACCAACCTGATGTCAGGGTGAACCTTGCCTTTAATGATTGACAGAGAGAGGGACCCATTATAGCAGACAATGTTTTACATGTATTCAAGGCTAATTTATGCAGATTTTTTTTTTATTGTATGGAGCTCATCTCACAAATATGAAAGTGGGAACTTGTGGGTATTGTTTTTAGGTTGGTCTTTTAAACCTTTAAAATATTGGAGAAAAAAATAATGATGATAGTAATGAATACCATCAAAAGGAAATGTGTTTCTGTGAACTTGTGATCACTGCAGCCAGTTACACAATACACAGTGCATACACAAACATCATTTAAATACCGCAGCCTCTATAACACTGTCTATCCCATGCTGTCTGGCACCGAATGGAAATGTCAGCGAGGATTAAGTGCAATATACCTGCAAATTTATTTTTCTAAATTTGTATGCAAACAATAATCGTCATGCCGGGATAGTGGGGTTTTTTTTACGTGCGTATCGGAGAAACTACCCACACAAGTCCCCATTACGTTAATTTGTTTTGCATGGACCGTACATTCGCTGTAAAGCATGCATTATTGAGTTTGAAACTGTGACATGTATGAATAATGTAAATGGAGTTGATAACATTTTGCACAAAGATTTAATAATTTATGGAATACCACAAAACAAACAAAATATCCTGGTTGCTTCTCCACGACTAACATGTTTCAGCAAATACCTAACAACAACCTACAGCAAAGTTGTATAATACCACTGAATCACTGAAGAAGATATTGTACAAGATTTGATTTTGGATGTTTATGTTTGATTCAACCAAAGAATGTCTAAAAATTGCTATGAAGTCATCCTAATTCATATAAACACATATTTATGAATTATGCATTGATACAAACTCACATTACAAAACACACCGTAACTAGAAAAAGATTGCAATAATATCACACAACCCAGGCTGTTGGGACCTTTTTTTCAACATTTTCATTCAATTTTTTTATTAACCTTGTACTTTTAAAGTATATTTTTGAAATTAACAGCCAGAAAAACAAAATAAAGTATGAATAATACTGTAAGTCTGAACCTGTCGCTGTCAAATTTTGCACCGCAAATTGTATCCCTTATACAACTGCCAATCACACAACAAGCATAATAATAATACACCTTGTTCTTTTGTTGTATATAGGACAGCCCTCACTAGATTATTCATAAAATTGGTAGGTTTACTACGGATATTTTCCTACAATTCTATGATTTTGTCACAGATGTTTTTGTGTGTGTGAAATGAGAAAAACGTGCACATTTTCTTTGTACTGATATTTGTTGATATCTATTATTTTGAAATATATAACTTCAGAAAATTCATTCTAAGTACTTCAGAAATCTTAACAATATTGAAACAAAACAAAAATTGTCGAAATAATACTCTCATCTACAACATGTGTATACAACAACAACACTTTCATCGAACATGCATACTGTGTAAAAATTAATAGCTGTTTAAATTTGACACTATACTGCAAAAGTTGCTCAAAAATGCTCTACGGGGTCAGATGGGAAGACACTGTAGGCCCTAGATGCAATCTCTCGTATGTATGCTGTTGCAATAACCTTAGTAACAACCTAATGCCCACTGCAGTGAAAATCTCACAGAAAGAGGTTATTGGGTTTATTCTAACGTGTCAACGATTTGACGGCCTATAAATCTACCATTAAAGTGTTTATGGATAACTTTGTAATCAAGTTAAAGGACATGGAGCTAAATGGACACAGGGAAATACACGTACAGGCATCTATCCTCCTACATCTTAAACTAAGGAGATGAAATCTGAAACATGCATTCTCTGAGTAACATTCAGAACTACAAACAGTTAAAACCAACAGACCCCTCAGGTGGGGGGGGGGGTGATACAAGTTATTTCCATCCCCTCAGTCAGAGCATTTTACTTTTTTTTTTCGTATTTGTAATCATACAATTTGGTGCATATTTATGGTATCATTTACTGACCTGAAAAAGGCAATTTAAAAACTTTTTGCTCTTACAGATATAAGCTGTACATATTTCAACTCAACGTAATCATGCGACAGTGAATTACTGACTACTCTTTATTTAACCAGTTGGCTAAGGGGAAATGGATTCAGTTGTTAAAGCAGTCGTCAAACAAAAACAAACTTACAAACAGGTATAACAACCACAACTTGAACTTACATTGTAAACAACAGCAACAGCAACAAATACAACCAAACAGTGAATATACTGTAGGCCTATAATAACGTTTCTAAAATATTATGTTCACATTTTCCTGTCCATTTTCTTCAGTTTCTTAAAATGATTCCTGTACTGCACTAGTGATAGGTAGCGTGAGAACTTAAATCCTTGCTTCTGCCATTTCCTCTCTTAAATCCCTATCTGTTTGCTCCACACACACTCTCTCCTGTTTGTAATATGATTGGATAGTGAAGTTCACTGGCTCTTGGGACTTAAAGGATTAAGTTTGCCTCCCACCCAGTCCCACCGATAAAAGCAGGCACACACATCTCTTCAAACAAGCCTTAGAACAAGGTTTCGTCAAAAGGCATACTTCATTATTTTGAAATAGTATCCAATCTTGCTGAACAAATATTGTAACCCATCTCTAGAGTGTGATTTGAAAGCCCTAAATATCATGTGTCTCTTATGACGTTAACCCCTCCCATGCTATAGCTATCTTATTTCACCCAAAGCTCAAATTGGTTTTTAACTTATTCGTAGTCAATGAATGGGATAAATTTATAAATAAAGTGTTTTTTATTTCTGTTTATTTAGATAACATAAAGATAAATGATGTTATAAAATAAGAAATCAGGGACAGTCAGAAATTCATACAGGTTCTTACTGTATTGTGTTAGCAATTTTGTGACACATACAGAATGGGTTGACACTTAAAGACTGTGTTCATGATTTTCACACCCTGAAATAAACGTATCGACCAAATATGCTAAAATCATTTATAATAATGTAAAGATTAACATAAATGTTCACCTTTCACAAAAAGCCTTGGGGCTAAAAAGTCAGGTTTCATGAAAATAAGTGCTCATAAAATTCAAACAAAATGTAACAATGTAACATTGCAATGCATCACCTGCTGATTTTGACTTTTATACAAACGTTTAACCTGATTTGTATATCATCTCGTGAAAATTGAAAACGTCCTGATTAAAGCTTACAGGGTCAAAAACTCACATGAGTGCAGTTGGACAATTGTCAAGCAGTCTTTGTTATGGTTGGAATGTACCAAATTAAAAATTAGTAGGTGAAAGTTTCATCCAATGTCTAAAACCTCAGAGTACAAATACAAAATACAACTTGAGCAATAGCCCAATTTCAAATGATCTGTATCATTTATATTTTACAAACTTTGCAATGTATGAATCCAAAATTTTGAGCACTGCATTTGCCTATCTTTGGTTTGGTGTACAAATAATAAAACAGAAAACAGCCTTTAAAGCCACTGGCTAACATTAACCACAGTTTAAAAAAAATGTGAGCTACATAATCCTCCATGCTCATAATGTCTTTGATAAGGTCCAAAAATGAAGCCCTGAAAAAATGTATTTCAAAATGATGATTTAGTGCTTTAAAAAAGTGAAAATGTACAAGCATTCACCTGCCCATTTCCTCCCATAGACTTATCGTGTGCAGATCTAGGCTATTTTATCATCCACCAGATCTAGGCTATTTTATCATCCACCAGAGCAGAAATTGTTTATTCATGCATAACTTTCCAAACTTTTGTATTCTAGGGTGTTTATTTGTCCATTTGAACACTACTGTGTAGCTCAGATATCAAAGTTTGACAATTTTTTAAATTGAAGCTCCACAATGTTAGCCTATCACTTTAATGTGTCATCATGACTTTGCATTGAAATTTGGTAGAAAAAAAAATGAATTTAATATCATGATAAAGCTAGTAAGACTGCAAGTTTTTAATAAATTTCCCCATTAGGTAAGTAGGTCACATACATTTATCTTTAAAAAAAGACTAATCATGTACAACAACTTGGATCCCTGTATAACATTACCGCTAGACAATGTTCTCGGACTGCATACCAATTAGTCAATGCTTCTATTTAATACACTGGAATCCAGGGTAGATGTACCATAGTCAATTTCGTTGGCGTGCTATCACGTTTGGGAAGACGACCAATTTGTCATGAAACATGAGTACGCGACTTGGAGGATCTGATGTGATTAAAATGATCCAAGTCGAACATGTTTAATAAATTCTTTGGATAGGACGTCTTGTTAAAGGAACAGGCAGAAATAGTATTACATCGAGAGGCCACCGTAACACCACAATAGTCAATCCTCATTTAGCCATTGACAAGGTTTAAGTGGCTTTTGATTAACTTCACCTCATCAAAACTGACAACGAATGAAACAGTTTAGGTGATATGCAATCGAAGTGAGGAGGTATTGGGGTTGGTTTTTAACTTGCAAAAACAAACCTGAACGTCAATACATAAAATCTAGAAATAAAAGCCATTTATCGTTTCGGGCAATCAGACAAATTTGTCATCAATCTTTTGAATCACAAAACATCATCGAACTTACTGAAAATTCTTAAAAATGATGTGTCATAATCTGTACATGATGAGTGAGCAGATATTATAGTGTACATTTCCTGTGACAAAAATACCGGGGGCCCACCAACATTTTTATTTTGAAACAATATTTCACAAATGGAAGTACATCACAGCATGTGATTTTCACGGCGTTTGAAAGATGACTTTTATCTACACGATACAATTTCATTTTTCATCATTCATAAAACTATACCTTGCCTATAATAGCCACGATATGTGCTGAAAAACAAACACAATATCAATCAAAATATCTGAGTAAGTGAATTTGTATTTAAACACGTTCTTGAAATATACAGCGTGTTTCTATTGAAGGTAGTTTTCCAGATGCAACCGGCTAATGGAGGAGAAGATCTCAATAGAAACAGACCTTCTCCGCCATTATCCGTCTTTTTAGCGGAGAAAGTTTCGCCGGTATTTATCCTGATTTTTGCAGGATAATAGCGGAGACAGATACCGTAAGATGTCAATAGAAACAGACCTTCTCCGCTATTATCCGTCTTTTGCCGGTGAGAACCGGAAATAAACAAAACCGCGTGATCGGAATACGTGACCCATGGCTGCAGCGCGCGTGTGTTTGATTGAGCATAAATTTGACCTAGCGAGTCCCACAATACCTTGCGGCAACCCAGGTCAACGGACTCTTAGCCGGTAATCGTATTATCCCGTTAGGATCGATCATGCTTTCCGGAAAACGCAGTCCAATAGAAACAGACCTTCTCCACTACAAGCCGGTTAAATTTTATTCAGATAAATACGGTAGGCTTAATAGAAACACGCTGAATGTCATTGACAGGGAAAGCAGACTACAAGTAATTCACTAGCTGGTTCACATTTCCCAAATTTTTCAACGAATGTATTGTCATTATTACACAGATTTATATTGGCCATCACAGATACTTTATTAACTAAAAGGAAATATTTCCTTATGTCTTGTTAAAAAAAGTAAGTACATGTAATTCATACTTATGAACTTCTTGGAATTGAAATAATTTTTCCAAATCTAAAACAATCAAGTAAGCATTTTCTCACTCACTGCCCTTTAATAATAACTTACACATATGATGTTCATTCTATGTGATGACTGAGACCAGTAAATTGGCAACTCTGACACATAACTAATCACCATCCAGACATGTATAGAAGTCTGTAAAGACACTGCTCTGATTAGTTGTACTGTAATATTAGAAGCTGTATTACAGACACAGGATATAATTACACCACACATTAAAAAAAAAAACAAGATTTTTTCCATAACTCTGTGGCTGGGGGATGAGTTATTAAGAATCTTCTGCAATAACAATTTGAAACATCAAAAAATAATTCTGGTAATGAAGAAAAAAATCAGATTAGCAGATGATGGATGGTATGTTACCATTAAATCTAATTACAGACATAAACTTGAATTTATGGGTTGCTTATGTAGCAATACACCCTAAAGCTTCTTCTAAATTATTTCTCAGGGCATTGTTTTTCTTTTGCTTTTTATAATGGGACATCAAAGATGAATTATTGCTTCTACTCACAGATACTCCTTCTGGGGTCACATCATGGTAATTTATAAAGATGATTTAACAATGTTTTGTAAACATTTAGGCACGTCTAATTGAAGGACCTTACAGACACTATATAACAGTGGCAAGCCTTATTTAAAATGCAAACCTTGCTTTCTGACATTATCGTGAGTGTTTTTGGACTGACAATAAACACCTTAGAACACAAAAGTCTGTGGACAGTTATGCTGTCACTAGTACAATATGTGCAGATTCACAATTGGCACATTAATTTCCTATCTGGCCGATAGGAATAGTCTGCAACACAGCAGTCGTAGGGGAAAAGCTGGAATGGCTCTTCAATGATTTTTACTTCCTTTTTAAACACTACTATCGTTTTACACTGCAATTTTTTCAGGGCTTCATTTTTTTAGACCATGTCAGAGACACTGGTAGCATGGGAAATCATGCAGCTCAGATTTTTTAAATTGGAAACACTGATATACAGTGTCTTTAAAAGGGGGTCTGACAAAATGTGGAGTTTCATCAAGTAAACCCCAGAAGTTAATGGCTTGTTATTGATATTTGTAAAGATTGGAATAAATAACAGATAAAAACAGTATATGTGGTAGAAACTGAAAGTTGATTCCATCTTTTAAAATGGATTTAGATTTTAGTAAGGGAATTGGTATTAACCCGTTGACTACGAGATTCTGTAAATCCCCATAGAATTTGTACAGGGCCCATCCGGTTCCCGTAAGGAACGGGTTAATTGAATATTGAAAATTGTATAGTTAAATCTTTACTTTACAAATAAAGTGCTAAAAACAAACTTCTTGTGTATATATCACGTTCACTTTGAAGTAAACCCCAGTACATGATCTACTCTTCAATTTAAGGATATGAAGGTAATAAATTTGTGGACTTAACTTTTTTCATAAAGTTCATGTTCTAAGTTTGAACTTTGACCTTTCCAGATAAGATATTTTAGGCAACATTCTGCGCTCTGCAGCAAAACATAATAAAACTAGATTTGAATTCGTCACTGAGACGAATTAGGTGATCCGCACGTCATCTTCGTTACATGTAACTCCAGTCACGAGATATGGACTAAATTTGATTTTCATTAAAGACGTCTTAGACGATGTTATGATAATTAAGATAACAAACTGATGCAATGTATCCACACTGCAATTTGAGGGATGAGGGATTTTTTTTTAAGATTTGACACGCGCGTACGCGTCCGTCATTACGCGCGTGCGCGCACATAGATATGTCCAAAAGTTGACCCTTGACCTGATCTTGACATGTGGTAAATTTGGTCATGTAATTTGGCTTTAGTCATGAGATATACAGAAAATTCGTTTTTTTAACTATGACGTCATAGATGACGTCACGGATGACTGGTCACATTGACAAGATGTCATTTTTGAGAACTTATCATGACACTTCATCATGAAAATTTGCAACATCCCAGGACATGCCAGTCACGAAATATGGACTACATTTGATTTTCATTAATGACGTCATAGATGACGTCATCGAGATTAAAAATAACAAAAATGAAACGCAATGA
>JZLH01S0254358.1:114936-127009 GCA_001188425.1 Eucidaris tribuloides | reverse complement strand
AGCATAAATTAATAATTTATCTATTTTTTTTTTATTTTTGATCTGCATACCTGAAATTGGTCTAGTTTATCAGAGCTGTTAATATTAAGATCGAATCCTAAAAACATGAGTAGATTGTGTGTTTGAGGCTACCTGAGCCTGACATCACGATTGCTTCTTGTATCAAGCTACAAATTCTGGAAACGAAATTTGCAACTTGTCTGTCTGCACTACCTCTCAGGTTTCTGGGTGATAATTCTTCTGAAATTTATAGTCAAATTGTGATTTTGGCTGTGATTAACAAGCTCTGGGAAGGCTGGAACTATACTTACTTCTATCAGAACTCAAATTAAGATTATTGAATAGTCGTTAAAATGCAAGTTGAGATGTTTGAGCTGTGATCAGTTATTCCTGATTGCACATTAATATGTCTGCAATATCTGCGGCGACATATTTTCATTATTTTGCGAATATCCACCATATCTTTTCAATTTCATTCAACTTCAATATGGCGACGCCAACATCCGGTTATATGCCGCTACCGAGAAGTCGTTAATAGATTTCGTTTTCATTCTCTTCGGGTATGAGACAAAAGAGATGCCTTACTTCAATCATCCACGTCACAATTCACGAATCAGTACAGCATGAATTGAGCGATTACATCGTCGCTTAGAATGAACCACGGAACAAAGCGAAGTGCATGGACGTGGAGTTGGAGTGGGGGGCCGAAAAGGCAGTCGCAAGCTGAAAAGATCGCTCGTCTTTCTGCCATTGTGGGAGGCATCAGCCGCACAACAATCAACAATTCTTCGTCTTTCGAAACGCTGACAGAAACTCAGTATTTACGCAGAACTGTCTGCTATTCTTTGGTGTTCGCGGAGGCAGGAGGGGCTTGATGAATGTACCTGATTGATCTTAATTTGTAAATCGCCGAACATTCGGCTTGGTCTCCAGATCTCCAAACATGACATTGACCGCACTTCACACGCGCATCGTAACCCAAAGATGAACGCTCTTCCTGAACAGAACAACAAATCTGACGTAGAAAGCACGTCCCATGTCTGTGCGCTAAGTTTGTATCATATAGACGCGCGACACGAATATCTCCGTCGGAGGCAACTTAAAAGGATCGAATTTTCGGTGATTTACCAAGAACAATTAAACAAAAGCAAACCTCCATCTTCTCCACAGTGCTATATAAGTTTAAAAAACAATGTTCAGACTGCGCTGGAGTAGTGTATGCGCCTCGTGTAATTTGCCAAATAACGGCTACAAATGGAAGAACGATAACAAAAGTATCGAAGCGAAACTGACTAAATCGCGCTCTGCTGAACTGTACAAGCTGGCCTTTAAGTTGAGTTTTTGTTCCTGGCTCGGCCCTATACAAATAGTCAATTTAGTGACATAGTTTACTTGGTGTGTTGTTGCTGTTTTTCCCTTTTAATCTCCCTTCATTCGTTCAATCCACTGCAAACGCATATTAATTGTGGACTTTTTTTATTATGCTAATTTACACATTATTAAATTTCCTTTTTTACTTATCTAAACTTTGTGTTATTGTTCGTGTATTCATGCTCCAAAAATATCTTGCACTTTCTGTTTGAGAAATCGTGTGAGTAACAACCAAATATGGTATGATGTTGTGTATAATTGTAAAAAACTGGTTCATTTAAAAATGTTCAAATGAATCGCGAATGTTTTTCGATCTTACGTGACAGACTGGACTGTTGATAAATGTACTCTGGAAGTCTCGTGACCACTAGCTGATCTCTCAAATTCCTTAAGTGAACACTGAATCGTTTTCTGATTTCCTTAGGCAAGTTTGAATTGTACTTGGAAAGTCCGACGATGTTGATATCCACACCCCATGGTCGATTGTAAGTTGAAAGAGAAAATTGAAATGTCTGAAATCACAAAAGGGCCTTAAGAAAATTGCCCATTTAGAATTTGTGTATGGCATGTGTGTGATAAAACGACCTTGTGAAATCTAGATCACTGAGTAAATGAAACTGCAATTGATCATAATGACACTCAGTGAAACCATTATTGTAAGTACATTGAGGATAACGAGATCTGTATTAAACTGGATATTACCCTCCCTAAGACGTTGACAGGAATAGAATTTATGGTTGGTGTGAGTTGCCATGTATATCAGGAAATAACTTGATTTTTAGTTCGCCCGTATGAGCATGATTATCTCTCTTTCTCTTTTTAAATATTTTCTTGAGAATCATGGTTCGAAAAGAGAACTATTCTCCTATCAGGAGCTTTAAAAACTACTGAACATGCTATTATAGTTATCATTGATTTAATGAAATTGATATAATTGAAACGGAAATATTAATTCTTATCTCGGAATTTTAAAATATGATAAAAATGGAACGATTTCCGTGTAATGCTTAAATTACCAATTTGGGCCGAATAAAATACAGCACACCCATACATACCTTCTCTGGGATGATGAACCTGTTACTGAAATTGACTTAGGATTCTTAAAATTACGAATTTCTTGAAAATACACCCAACAACATTTAGACCATTCTACACTTACTGGTGAGAAAATAATCACGACATCTTAATGTAAGCTAAATTTTGATACTATTCTTATCGTTGCTAACTCGCAATTTGTATTACAGCTTTTGCATTTGGGCGCTATGGACAAATGCAAATTGATATGTCATCTGTGACCACGCAACCTTACCAGACTTTTTTCAGTTTCTTACATGGCCGTTTAGATATAATCCCAAAGACATTTTCTTTGTGTAAAAAATGGACCTCTGTCCATAACAAAACAAATTATTTTGGTGGCTATCTTGTTTTTGCTACGCATTTCAAAATGGCAAATTCTGACAAAGTATCATCTTTTGACAATTTCAACCTCACTTTAGCTTATACAACTCTATCAGATTTAAGTATATACACCTTTAGGATTTTTTTAACGAAAGAAAATTAATAATTTATCTATTTTTTTTATTTTTGCCGGCCATTTTGTCTGCATACCTGAAATTGGTCTAGTTTATCAGAGTGTTAATATTAAGATCGAAATCCTAAACATGAGTAAGATTGTGTGTTGAGGCTACCTGAGCCTGACATCACAGACCTAGGGTGCTCATCCCGGTCGCAATGCCTCTATTGAGAAGAAGGAACAGTCGCAGGGTCTGGAAATGAGACTAACAGTGTTTTTTTATTATGCAAATTAACATGTCATTTGTAATGACACAACACTATCAGTCTTGTCTAAGGTATTGGACTTTTGAAATATGCACAACTGGTAGTTACTAAAACGAAAATTTTACTTTTGATTTTCTGGACAAAATTCAGGCATTTTGGCGGCCATTTTGTTTTTGCCGCATAGATCTCTATCTGTAATAACTCAAAACGGACAGAGTGTAAATCATAAGATCGTTTAAATTAATGGTCATAGAGATCATTAAGATTACGTATTGAGGCTGCATGGTCCTGACATCACAGGCCTCGGATACTCACCCGTCTGTAGTGCGTCTACTTGAGGAAGGAAAGTCGCAGGGTCTGGAAATGAGACTAACATAGTGTTTTCTTGGAAATCTGCAAATTAATATGCCATCTGTTGTGATACAACAGTATTAGACTTGTCTCAGGTAAGAAACTTCTTAAAATTAATACAACTAATACTCCATTACTAAAACAAACACTTGAACGTTTAATTTTTCTATTGGAAATAAGACATTTTGGCGGCCATTTTGTTTTTTCCATATATCTCAAATTGCTCAAGGCTGACAGAGTGTCAGTTTTAAGATTGTTCAAGCTGATGGTCTCAGGAATCATACTCTGCAAAGAAAAAAACTATAGACCCTAAAACAAGGTCCAGGCCAAAATCTGGATTTGACTGCCGGACTAACCCCATATTTGTGGTTATTACCTCCACCCCATATCTTCCGTCGCCAAGAAATTCTGTGAAGTAGGCCGAGTAGACCCCGTCATCCTTCCGTATATCGGCCCCTGCCCCGTCGTCTCGAGGTCGAAGGGTGACCGAGTTATTTTGGAGGTTGACATTCAGGGATACGATTGCTGTTACATTAGCGTTTGTCACAGGCGTGGATCCTTTTGTAGGGTCAAAAGGAAAATGAACTTGTAAGAAACAGTAAATGATCACTAGTATATGATTCTTTAATTGATACAGGGAGTATTTCTTGCATTACCAAAGGATCTTGTATCAAGGCTCGTGACTTTTTCAAAGCCGGAAAAGTTTCGTTAAATAATAGCACGCAAGACTTTGATTCATAACCTATATTAAATAAAGATATTTCTACGATTAGATCAGCTTAAATGCTTTTCATGCTGCTGCATTTGACATAGATCTCTACACGGACATTATTCAATAATGTGGATGACCCTTAAAAAAAATTGTCAAATTGGGATATCTGACTAATTTTGTATACTGTTTAAAGGGACAAATAAGCACCATACGGCACAATAATCAAGACACTTATCAAACTATTTTTAAATAAATATAATGCACATTATGTCTTGTGGACAAAAAAAATCTATAACACATGCAGTCGTCTGTAGGGAGAAACATAGTCGTGTGTTAGATTTTTCTTTTTAATAGCTGTTAATGATTGTTTAAACTGCAATTTCTTCAGGAATTGATTTTTGATCTTACCAGAGACACTAGTAGTTATCATGGTGTATAATTTACGTAAGATTCTTTAATACTGTCTGAAAACATTGTGAAACGATGCCTTTAAACCTTACCTTTTGAAACAGTGACGAAAAGGATCTGCCGTTGAGGGGGTGTTACCGATGGCAGGGCCCAAAATGTCGAAACTGCGATTGGTGTCGTTCCGGGTAAGACGCGTGGTTGAATGATAATATTGAACACTTCATCTGGTCCATTATTTGTAACTTGAAGGTTCCAGTACCCCGGCTATACAAAAATGCGGCGAAATAAAACTAGGTGTATTAAAGCATTTTTTAAATATATATTACCCTGCACTCTAAGAAAATCCAGGTTCCAAAAGGTTCAAAATTATGTCACAAGAGCAGCATCAATCGTCGCCCGGCTGGCAGAAGGGCGTTAACAGTCCGGCTGGCAGAAGGTCGTTAGCAAATGCTCTAAGCAGAAGGGCGTTAACAGTAAATTGCCTCTAATTTGAAACTCACAGGCTTATTCCATATTTTCGCAATACGTACTGATAGAAGGATCTAAAAGGTCCAATACTTATTATAGTGAAAAAAGGCAATGGTTGTCACGTTACAAGCAATTTACTGTTAACGCCCTTCTGTTATTTGCTAACGACCTTCTGCCAGCCGGACTGTTAATGCCCTTCTGGCTTAGACATCTGCTAACGCCCTTCTGCCAGCCAGACGACGTGATGTTGGTGTTAATCAAGACCATTTGACGGTGGAAAAGGTTCCCAATGAATACAATTTGTCCGAAGCGGTGCTAACAATAACCTTGTGTTGGTCTAAAAGGTGCTCACTAGCACCCTAAAATGGTTTTAAACCGAAGCTCCTGTTAGAAGTGTATTGTCTCCAGACATAAAACAATTTGTCCCTATAAGTTCAATTCTGTCAACATTGCATTATTTGTAATTTTAAAAATATCCGCGAGTGGGTGTACACATGTATATCCATACATTGTTGGTAACAAAAATCTGAGGGCCGACTGACGTGACCTTTTCCATTCATTTTTTATAAAAATGTTTTTGCTAAAACATAACTTTTCTAAAGAATAGATGCGTTTCATTGCGTTTGACTTCTATTGCATACTTGCCAACCAGTAAGATTTTATCAGATTTAGTAAGATATTTCATCATCCATATCCACAGAATAAGATTTTCTGATACAAAAATAAGATTTTTTTAAAAGAATGTGGAGTATACTTATATTATGTCATTTTGACTTAGTAAGGCTTTTACCTTCAATTTTCATTAACAATAAAATAGTTGATCTGTATCAGTAAGATTTTACATGTCACAAGGTTGGCAGGTATGGATAGGTCCACCTAAGACTCACAATTGGAGAAATCTACTCACACTGCCTTTAACTTGTAGCCTATAAAATCATAATCGTTCACGCAGGTTTACCTTTTGGCTTTGATTAAAATTAATTGTATAAAAAATGTACTTATACTATAAGTACATTTTTTTTTGTATTTTGTCCTTAATTATTCATGAGAGTTTCATCAAAAGCTCTATGTTGTATATTAAAAGCTTTATGATCATCGCATGGCTTTAACTTGCAAAGGCCACGCAATTGGAAAAAATGTATACGATACATCGTAAGCATATACCCTGCTTATGGTAACACTTGAAAATAGGAACCTGTATTTTCTTTCCCTAGTCTTTCTGCAAAGGTAGTTGTCATTATCTCGTTTTCCTTAATTTCTGAAATCTTATGATGAATTCTGATTCTGATTCTGATTTTTATCAATCAAGCCATTTTTCACAGCATTGAAAAACAACATTATGTGGCTGCTAAGTGAAAAGAAATGTGTAAAGCAAAAATGTTGTGTGGCCGCAGGAGGGCCTTAGCATATTTTCCCAGCAGAAGGGCTTTAATGTATTCTATTTTTACATATATTACTTTACTTGATATTTGCATTTAAGCGATTGACAGAAGGATCTAAAATATCACACTACTTCAATTTCATGTGAAAAACGCCAATGGTTTTCACTTTATAGGCAATGTAATGTCAAGACCCATCAGCTGGGAACATTACTAGTAGGCCCTTCTGCCGGCCACAAAACACCACAAAGGTACATTCTGATAAGGCAGCACTTAAAATGACACAGACCTTTATTTTTTCCACTTTCTTTCACGATTCTTAGTCGTTCGTTAATTCTTTTGAATATCTACACGTAACTTAGGTTGAAGGGTCATTCATATCAATAATCAATCGACAATTTCACAGCAAAGGAATATGATATACACGTCATATACTAACCATTACATGTGGTGGATCAATGTTAAACTGGGCTTGCTGAAATAACGGAGCATCGGAGTAAAATTCAGACGAATTATTAAATTCCACGCCATTTGGGGCTCTCAGAACAACATTACTGTGAAGAGTCGCGTTCATTATATAGGCCACGACAACTTTAAGTCGACCTGTGTAAGCTTCGTCAAGAAAGAACCGGTTGCTGTAAGTATTTCCGGTAGGAACGCTCAAAAAGTCCGTGTCCAGAATTGTGTCTCCTTCAACAATTCCTGTTGTAACTGAATATGCACACGGATATACAAAAAAACTAACAACTAAGAAATAGGGACAAATAGCGAGAACATTTGAAACATGGGGACACTTCTAAATCTTCTATGAATTAACTACAGGTGGTAGCAGAAATAGGGACACAATCTGAAATTTGGGGAAATGTATTTTTTTGGTTAAATATAGGGACAGTCAGCAGGTCTGCTGTACATTCCGAATACATGAGCACGTAAGGGTTAAAGGACGATTTCCATCTGAATTGATTGATTGACTTTTTTCTGTTTTTTTTTTTCAATTCAATTTCAATTTCAATTTATTTGATCATTAAAAATGACAAATTCATACATTTACAAAGAATACAAATCAATATCAGATCAGGGTACCCCGAATAAAGCGAAGTTTGCTGGCTGGGGCCCAAACAAGAATAACAAAATATATCGAATAATTGTCTTGGTCTTTCCTACCGTGTATATTTCTAGCAATGAAAATCATGTAACGTTTGGGAGAAAAAGTGGCAATTATAGTCAACTTTTAAGTCGATTTTCTCTGAAATGGGTTTCGCACTGTCGTATCGCGATACGACGATTCGGATGACCGCCAACGAAATGACACTACAATTAGCCTAATAAAACAAGTTACCTTAAATTACAACAAATCAAAACGGATTAAAACATCAATTTGAGCACATTGACATTACATACACACACAACACACGTACAAAACACACTCACAGACAACATCATCTAACCGTACTAACTGGCGCACTGCCATTCACAGTCACACAGAAGAAAAGAAAAAAGAGAGAAGAGGGGGGGGGGGCTGTATAATACAAATTGAGTAAATATCCTGAAACATAAAACACAATGAATAATAACCATCTTTATTACAGTATGTTGCAGTTCGCAACAATTGTTTACGATACATTACTTTGATCATTGACAGGGTTGAGCTAGTTTTGATATCATCATCGAGTTAGTTTCTTTCTCTGAAGAGAATACACAGTACTGGTTGATGATGATAAATCTTTCATCAAAATTTCACATTTCATTAGTTTCCAGGTGAGAGTAAATTACATTTGCATTATAATGTGGGACTAATTCACTTCATACGCAATAACAAGTTGAGGGATTGGCAGTTTGAAATACCCGACAGAGTCAACTCAGTTGCTGCAGTGTGAATGGCATAGTCCCACATATTGATTTCTGTGTTAGTACTTTGTCAGCAGTGGGGATTTGTGAAGCCGATTTGTCAAAAACGAAGTGTTCTGCTGTTTTAAACTACCCTCTCCGTATACTATAGTGACATTTTTAGAATACCGTCTGTTCACAGGAGGTTTGAAAGCAGCTGATATCAAAATGATGTTGTTCTGCAAGTAATCAACCAGTACTGTGTATTCTCTTTAATCCGAAAGGAATTTTTAATTCATATATTGTTTAATCATTATTCGAATAAAAGCAAGAATGATACAATACATGAACTTATAAATGTGATATTATTATTGTACAGCGGGATCTACAGCAGACCTGCTAACTATCCCTATTATGACCAAAAAGTAAATTTTCCCAAAATTTAGATTGTGTCCCAATTCCTGCTACTACTTACGTGCAGTTAATGCCAAAGAGATTTAGGAATGTCCCTATTGCTTCAAATTTTCAGAATTTGTCCCATTTCTTAGGTTTCCAGGGTTGGCAGGTATGGTATCACCGGTCTCATCCCCATATGCCAGGTTTACAACAGACATGAGCAAACGCACACACACACACATACACACAAACACACACACACTCACACACACTCACACACACATACACACACACACACACAACACACACACACACACACACACACACACACACACACACACACACACACACACACACACACACACACACACACACACACACACACACACACACACACACACACACACACACACACACACACACACACACACACACACACACACACACACACACACACACACACACATAAAACTAATACAGGTAAATGTGCCCATGGCATGATATTTTCATAAACGATAGTGTGAAAGGAGCACACGAACGTTTATCTGGACTACTTTGTAGCTTTGACTCGTACAGGCCGTAGATGTATACGTTAATTAAGCTCATTAAAGCGAAATGGCAAGATTGGGAGTAGTCTTCGATTTAGGGCACAAAGCTCCCAGAATCAAGTATATACCATCTGAGGTTTCAGACGTGAAAATGTTATAGTCATACAGTTCCTCTTTGTTATCAGTAAATGCTGTGACGGTGAAACTTGTTGTAGCTTTCGATGGTATAATTTCTATCAGGGTCTCGGATACTGGAAGATAACTGTTTCTTCATAAGTAAACAAACTGAAAAAAAAATCCTTCCTGCATAAATATACTGAATATACACACTAACCAGTCTATATATTGGTATATGATTCAACTCATTTGATAATTCAGACGTGTTTTTTTGTGTGTGTGCTTTTCCCAGTCATGTGACTGGCCTTTGAGATTAAACATTTAAATGAATTTACCTCCGCCCAGAGAAGAACTGGCTGCCTCAAAGAGCGAAAGATACAACGAACTCGAGTTATCTGTGTGTGAGAAATGTTTACCCCCTGTAACATTAGACAAGTCTTCAAGATCAGGATCAGCGTTCGGCCCAACAGCTATGGTACACACCGTGATGTTATTACTCAGTACCTGAAGATAGAGGAATACATGAATATTGAGTTAAGTTCGTAAATACTGCAGATATCTTGCGGTTACGTAGTCAGTCAGTTTAGAATTTTGTTTACGTCAGTTCTTGCCAAGCTACAGCTTGCAAGCATGTCATCCATCACCTCATTCTTCATTTAGTTCATCTGTCACCTTTACTTCATGATTTCCATATTCATCAAGACTTGTGATCATGCATTTCATCAGTACACCCGAGTCTTCTGTTATGCCTCCGTTATTATCTAATCAACCCAACTCCTTGATCCTCCTCATTTCCCCTTTTCTTATTGGTTGTTATAATAAACTAGACTCTTATATTTTAAATGGATAGTTCCAATCCCTGTAGTTTGATATTATGTGCATAATTAGATTATTTGAATATGTGAATTATGTTCCTTTGATTTTGGGCAAGGCAGCCCAAAGTTGACTTGAAATAAATCAGAACACTACCAACTTTCATCAAGTGAGGTGCTTCTTTTTCTTTCGGGGGGGGGGGGCTCCTGACTTTTATTTCATTTTTTTATATTTATTTTCAACCTGAGCTGCCTACACGACGTGTGTAAAGAACCCCTCCACATTTCAGTTGTCTTGCTTGAACTACCATTTACTCTATATTCATTGATACCTTAACCAGATGTTTTCCGTTATACATATGTTATATCAATTTCAATTTCAATTTCAATTCATTCATATTTCTATTCAATACATGTAAATAAAAGCAATATACATCAACATAGTCAATCTGTGACATAAACAAAACTGGTATAATGATACAAAATATTACATAATGGTCAATAGCAGACATACAGTGGATATAGGTAAAGAAATAATTATGAATGGGGCATATTAAAAGCAAGCTTGTAAGTCGTATAGACCCCAAAATATGTGGATTAAAAGAACACTTCGGAGTACGGATAAACAAATTGACCAAAGAAATAAACAAAAGAGATCATAAACAACACAAGAAACAAAATGAAAACAAAACGAAAACAAAAGACAAATCAAAAGGCGTACGATTGATTCAGCAACTCAACAGAAAAGTGTGCGAGCGAGGAGTAGACAAATAAAACCAGACAAATCAGGAGAAGTCAGGATGAACTACGATAGTGCTCAAGTTTCTACGAAGGCAATTCGACTGTTGACTCAGTATTATGAATATGTATACGAAGACATCATTCATAAGATTGATCATTATAATATATACAAATCACATTACATTCCGGCAAGGACGCTAAACCATGCCACGTGGCTGAGCACCTGCCGAGCTTAGGAAATTGGCCAGTAATTGTAAAGAGTATGACATATAAATTCAGGGTTTTTTTCCGAGAGCTCGGCAGGTTCCTCGGACCAAGGTCCCGGGTAGCGTCCCTGTCGGAGCGTGAGTGGTGAACGAAAAAGAATAAAGGCTAAAAGAAATTAGTGTGTGGTATATGAACATAAATGTTGCTTTAAATTGCACTTGAATGAAGATATTTTTATGCAGCAAGTAAGTTCGTGGGGAAGATTATTCCAAAACATTGGCCCTGTAAACATGATTGTTTTCTTTGCAAAAATTGTTCGAGTGCGTGGAAGGTGAAAAGCGTCGCGCTGTCGAGTTGGATAATATTATGTATAGCATCGTTTCTTGTAAACATGTGCGAGAAAACATCTGGAAAGTCCCCATTCGAAAATTTGAACATAAATATACCAACATTATAGTAGAATAAGTCTATTATTTTCAAGATTTTATTGCTTGCAAAAAGGTCATTTGTGTGGGACAAGTAGCCAGCGTTATTTACAATTCTAATAGCACGTTTTTGAATGAGAAAAAGAGAGTCCAGTAAAAATTTTGAAGCATTCCCCCATGCAAGAATCCCATAGTTAAGATATGGCGAAATTAAAGTTGAGAATATGTTTTGTAAAATGCGGCTAGGAAAAAAGTGTTTGAGTTTGTTAAGAATTCCGGTGTTTCTGGAAAAATTTTACTAAGATAATTAATGTGGGTTTTCCAAGATAAGTCATTATCGATATGTAAGCGTAAAAAATTTAGTACTATCAACAATTATTATTACATAAGTCATATCAGATACGATATTATTACATAAGTCATATCAGATATGACTTATGTAATAATATACATTATTTATGAATGCGGATTTTTTTCAAAAATTTGAGTGAAAATTGTTATGCGCAATAACATCCATAACTTTGTTTATGTT
>JZLH01S0254358.1:104936-109936 GCA_001188425.1 Eucidaris tribuloides | reverse complement strand
TGCAAACCTGGGGCCGGTTGCACGAAACCGTCACATCTCCAGTGCTATTTTGTCGCTGATGTCTGGAGATATGACGGACAGCAATTTGCGTTTCACGAAACCATGACATCTCCAACTCCAAGCGGAATCGATAGTAAACCAGTCTTTGTCATAAACGGTATGATAACTTGCGACATTTTGTAACATGCTATTCCAGCGTCAACTGAAATTAAGGACAAATATCTAATTGAAATTATAAGGAACGGATTTTTATCAACATAAACCATCACATAATTACAAACAGTACACGCTTAATAACTCTTAAGTATCAATTTATCGTCAACTAGATAACACATGATCAATAAAATAATGACCCTGCAAGGATACCGTAACTGCATTAATTAATTGTGCAGCTTCATTCACTGTACCGTTTATATTTGGTCCTTTTTATGTCTATATTTATTTTGTGTGTTCTTTTGTTCTTTCATATTAATTCTATCTTTATGTAGTAGAGTATTGAAATGTTTATTTAAGTTGTATAACACAAAATGTTTATTATTTAATGACAAACGCTTATAACAATGATTTCTAACCACTCTAATAACAATCATGTCATACAAATTTAAGAAAACTTATCACTAATATTTTAAGACATGTTTAATAGCATGATTTTTAAGGGTTTTATTATTGTAAAATTACTAATTTTGCTGGTTGTATTTGACAATTTGTGGATTGTTGAAATGGCATGTGCATAGTTTAACTGTAGGTGGCGTCTGATTTATGACGGCTCCGGAGCTGTCATAACTTTGTCACTGGAGCTGTCCATGAAGTTACGATGTCAGGGTTTTGTGAAACGCATTATGACTTAACCCTGGAGTTGTCCACGAAGTAAGGATGTCAGGCGTTCGTGCAACCGGCCCCAGAGGTATAGATGAAACAAAAGGATCGTTGTAATTCTAAATTTGAGTTTTAGATTTGCACCGTTTTGATACCAGAAATCATGTAGAAATCCAACTCATAAAGTATAATTAGGCCTATAACATCGGAATATTTCTTACATTATTTCATATCAATAGATACTGAGCAAAGTCCTGGATGTAAAATGAAACACCTAGTATACTAAATGTGGAAATATGTAATTTGAAAACATTGTTGCATACATTTTAATCTTTATTTTCAGCTTAACATCTGTCAATCTGTCAGTCTGCCTCTCGATCTATATTCCAAATAATCCTATCAGCTTTTTAATATTGTTCTCACACCAGGAAAAACACCAACAAAACAAAAGAGGGGGAGAATAATGATAATAATAATAATAATAATAATAATAATAATAATAATAATAATAATAACAATAATAATAATAATAATAATAATAATAATAATAATAATAATAATAATAATAATAATAATAATAATAATAATAATAATAATGCTTCGGCATGATAACAAGTGAACAAAATAGTTAAATAGCCTGTTAGCCTGTTATTTGTGAACACTCTCCTGCTGGAGTAAGTGTATATTACCTTCGGGTTTTACAAAAAACAACAACGAAATAAATGTATATTTACCTTTTTTGCTTGTTTCGTATTTTTGTCGAACTGATGTTCATCTTGAATCGATCTATCCCATAATGGGTCCATCTTCTGATATTTTTTTATTCAAACGGCTTGGAGTTATATTGTCGCAACCAAAACGCTACCTGAAACATCCAGTACCTATGTGCACAGAATATGACGATTTTTTTCCTCAAAATCCAAGGTCACGCCAACCTCTGACAACTCGCTCAGCGGGGGGGGGGGGTGTAACGTTAAAAAATTTTCCAAGATCCCAAGAAAAATCAATTATTTCACATTTTCAAACACCCCCCTTTTGACGAAAAAAGGGTGTGATTTCGTGAAAAAAGGGGGCGATTACGGGTGAAAAGGGGGGTGTTTGACCACCCCAAACACCCCCCCCCCTGCGTACGCGTATGGTACTGGTTGATTATGGAAAATCTTTCAACAAAATTTCACATTTCATTATAGTTTCCAGGTGAGAGTAAATTACATTTGCATTACAATGTGGGACTAATTCACTTCATATGCAATAAAAAAGTTGAGGGATTGGCAGTTTGAATACCCGACTGAGTGCCCTCAGTTGCTGCAATGTGTATGGCAACAATTAACATAGTCCCACATATTGATTTCTGTGTTAGTACTTTGTCAGCAGTGGGGATTTGTGTAGCAGATTTGTCCAAACCGAAGTGTTCTGTTGTTTTTAACTACTCTCTGCTGTACTATAGTGACATTTTTAGAATACCATCTGTTCACAGAAGGTTTGAAAGCAGCTGATATTAAAATGATGCTGTTCTTCAAGTAATCAACCAGTACTGTGTGAACATGGCTGTTTTAGAACAAGCCGGGGAAGGGGGGGGGGTCTGTATTCCGTAAGTTCACTATCCACACCTGTTGCAAGCCCTGGGAGTACATCAATGATCCACGGAAGTTTGAAGATTCGCCTGCCACTGGGTAAAAGAAACATAAATCGCCGCTGGGTAACCCATCGTACTCACATGGGGTAGAGTTGAAGAAGAGTATTTGGCCTGTCAAAGGAGAAAAATGAATCAACCAAAATTAGAAAAATATGTATTTGTTTGTAGGAAAAAAAACTTAAAGAGGCCTTTTCAACGGTTGGTAGGGTAAAATAGTAATTGTAATCCGAAAGAGGTAATTTGTTACCACACACACACACACACACACACACACACACACACACACACACACACACACACACACACGAACACACACACACACACACACACACACACACACACACACACACACACACACACACACATGCACACATACACAAATACTCTCCTCACAGTGACATAGTGAAATAAAGAAACCTTAAAATAAGACCCCCAAAGAATTAGTCTGAATTCCAGACTCCGCCTCTGTTAAATGGATAGAAAAAAATATTTTCCTGGTCCATTCACCACGTCTGGCAACCAGACTACCAAAGAATAAATCTCTGAAGTAAGTATGGACAAGTGCACTCTAGAATGAGTACCCACGGACAACTACCCCTTTCCCCAGATGAGTACTATAACTCCTGGGGCAACTATCTTCTAGACAACTACCCCTGGACAAGTACAACCCGGACAACTACTCATTGGAAAACTCCCCCTAGGACAACCACCATCTAGGATAACTGGAGGGTGGTTGCCTTATGCTTATAAGGAGTCGTTGTCGGGGTTAGGGGTACTTGTCTGGGAGGTAGTTTATAATGAGGGGGCGTAGTAGTCGGGGGAGGTAGTTGAAAGGGAAGTACTGTCTTGTCCTAGGAGGTGGTTGCGTCAGGAGGTACTTGTCGGGGGGGGATATTTTCCGGGGATGCTTGTCCTAGAGGGTGGTTTCCCTAGGGAATAGTTGGCCGGGGGAATCACTCCAGAGGTCAATTATAGTGGGGATGGTGGCCCTAGGGGTAGTATTCATAAGGGTTAGTTGTCCTAGAGGGTGGTCATCCTAGAACTGGTAATCCGCAGAAGGATGTCCAAGGGGTAGGTGTCCTAGAAGGTTTCACACATCTAATTCAAGCTCCATAGGGAATAATAGTAAAAGCATCAACTTTGAAAATTCGTTAAAAATCAGAGATTAGTAAGAGATGTTTGGAATTAACATTCTATCATAGAACAATTATTCCTGAATTGATGATCTTCAGCAAATGCACTGTTGACCCGTGTTTTCTCAAGGGAATTCCCGTAAACAAATGACTAGCATTTTCACGGCGATTTGCGACTGTGTACTTGAATTTCAAATTCGTATTCATAGGCACGTTATATAGTTCCTAACAAATCCATTAATTTCTTTCATTGTAACAGCAATGAAGATCCACTCAACCCCTATCAGAAAATATTATTTAATACTTCATCAAATCCACCCCTTCTTGGCAGCCGTCCATTCAAATTAACATTTCTTATTCTTTGGGTTGGGTCAAATGCACATTTCTGGACTTTCACTTCTTTAGGCGTGCGAAACCAGAGCCCTTATAATTCCATTTCAATCAGAAATTTTTGTCCGTTGTCTTTTTGTCTGTGATACATGTTTAATCACAGTAAGAGCGCTATATAAATGCCAATATTGTATTGTATTGTATTGTATTGTTTTGTATTGTATTGTATTGTATTGTATTGCATTGTATTGCATTGTATTGTATTGTATTGTATTGTATTGTTTTGTATTGTATTGCATTGTATTGTATTGTATTGTATTGCATTGTATTGTATTGTATTGTATTGTTTTGTATTGTATTGTATTGTATTGTATTGTTTTGTATTGTATTGTATTGTATTGTATTGTATAGTTTTGTAATGTATTGTATTGTTTTGTTTTGTTTTGTTTGTTTTGTATTGTATTGTATTGTATTGTTTTGTATTGTATTGTATTGTATTGTATTGTTTTGTATTGTATTGTATTGTATTGTATAGTTTTGTAATGTATTGTATTGTATTGTATTGTTTTGTTTTATTTTGTATTGTATTGTATTGTATTGTATTGTATTGTTTTGTATTGTATTGTATTGTATTGTATAGTTTTGTAATGTATTGTATTGTTTGTTTGTTTGTTTTGTATTGTATTGTATTGTATTGTATGTTTTGTATTGTATTGTATTGTATTGTATTGTATTGTATTGTATGTTTTGTAATGTATTGTATTGTATTGTATTGTTTGTTTTATTTTGTATTGTATTGTATTGTATTGTATTGTATTGTATTGTTTTGTATTGTATTGTATTGTATTGTATTGTATAGTTTTGTAATGTATTGTTTTGTTTTGTTTTGTTTGTTTTGTATTGTATTGTATTGTATTGTATTGTATTGTATTGTATTGTTTTGTATTGTATTGTATTGTATTGTATTACGCCAGACGGACTTACCCTGAATGGCCGAAACACACCTTGTTGCCTCAACATCCTGTGTGTCAGGGTGTTGGTAGAACGCTTTTCGCTTTTTTGTGCCAGGATCAGTAAAGTGAATT
>JZLH01S0254358.1:59115-69770 GCA_001188425.1 Eucidaris tribuloides | reverse complement strand
TACAAGTGCACAGGTTGACGTGATTCACCATGTCCATTTCCTCCCATAGAATGTGTGCAGATATAGGCTATTTTATACTCCAACGCAGTGGAAATTCATGGGTGACGTTCATTCATGTATATCTTGTCAGTGATGGCAGCATAAATTTCAAAACCTTTGTATTCTGGGGTGTTTATTGGTCCACTTTTAAGCACTGCTATGTAGCTCAGATATCACAGTTTGACAATTGTTTTTAAAGTGAAACTCCACAATGTTAATCCGTGTCTTTAACGTTCTCGTGGCATAAGACCATCAATAATCTTTAACTAACCTTATATCATCATATCGGTTATCTATATCAACGTTGTGCTATCATAAAACCTGATTGGTTCACTGACAAATTGACTCGTTTGACGCAACATAGCGTCGCATCAACTTTGTTTCTGACGAAGGATTTATGGCCGGGATGGCCAACTATAATTGTTGGACAAATGTTGAAACGAGATTCGTAATTGAAACTTTAGTCATAGGTAGGTCATATGGTTTATAAATTCGGCCATCGGTGTTGTAATCAAGTCAGGACTCGAGTCGTGGACTTGGGATTCGGACCCAGCGTAGAGTCCCAATGTCAAGTGAATAGCAAGTTTTTATTTATCTGTGGACTAGGACCCTGTACTTGTGGACTGGACTCCAACGCTATCGACCATGATTTGAAGAACACTTTATTCGATGTCTTTTTCTATTCATCTATACTTAAGTATAATAATTACTATAACTAGACTGAAAACGTGACCCCAACGCCTGCAGTATGCGTTGGGATATTCAGGCTATATAAACAATTGTACCCAAATCATACGTTTTTAAATCATGTAAACGGAAATATGACTATTTATTATATCCGCAAATAAACATTTCCTTCTAACTGACCAGAAGCTATATCAATCAATCTTGATCGAATATCACTTATATTAAGATTGACAAGTTAGTTTTGCTTTTATTAAACAAAATATTATACCAAACAAATGGTACTCGAACCATTAGACCGGAGCCTTCACACAAACAACCTTTCTGAACTAAACAGAAGTTATTCATAAATCAATTCTTGACTGATTTATTTTTTTTATTTTGCGTTCAGCAAAAGAATAGAAGAAACAGACTCACAAACATGGCCGTTCGATGGTAAAATAATTTACCTTGAAAAAATGCTATTTTGAGAAAAAAATGCTTAAAATTTCAAATGTTTCACGTATTTTCTTGACAGGATATAATCCATTACACTGATGGAATAAATAAACACTAAAATGAAAAATGGTAATTTACACATTTTAAGTACATGCGGTTATTTAATTTTGGTTGTCACTAAACCCTACGCCTTGCCAAAATTAATTAATAAGCAGTCACTGATTTGAGTAATTTTAGTACGATCAGCTAGCTGATAAAAAGTATTTTCCAATATTCAATTGTACTAGCTTATATTGTTTTATAGTTATCGGCGGCTCTTTTATAAAGGTTTCGTTGAGCTTACACCATGCTAAATGTTAATGTAATTTTGTAACTGCCGTTTCCTTTATATTTTCATACTGCTGATTTCCTTTTGTCTTTGCTGTACATTTTTTGTTAAGATTGCAAAAGAAAGATTTGAATGAACCAAATTGAATTCATTTGAATACTGTATATCACAGCAGGAAAAGGTGAAACGAACCTACAAGCAAACAGTGTTATTCATGTGTTTTATATACGTACAAGCCAAGATAGGCGTCAGGGCAAAATTTTAGGTGGGCGAAATCCGTCGGGAAAATTTTTGGATATCGAAGAAAACAAGCTGCTACTTGAAAAGAAACCGTGTCTTTTATTTACCCGTTGGCTACTGGAACCGGATGTGTCCTGTGTAACTCCATGGGATTTTCAGAATCTCGGAATTAACAATTTCCCTAATAGCATACGATGGCAATTTCCGTAATATGATCTGAAAACAAATTTTGGTATGTCTGTAACGTAAAAAAGGGGGGCCGACGACGACCAAAACCAATTTTGCCCCGCTAATTTTTTTGTTACTATCCAAATAAACAACATTAGGGGAGCAAAATTTTCAAGAAAACGGTAAAATCGACGTTATTTTCATTACGGGGGCGCCCGTTCCTAATGCCCCCCCCCCCCCACCACACACACACACACAACCGTCACGCCGCCCCTGGTTGATAGCAACCTTTGCTGATTGTACTGCTGCCTTTAGGATCGGGATGTGTGTACTGTGTAGGCCTATTTCGCTTGACATGGATTCACTCTAAATTCACTCTTTTCTGAGATTCACTCCTCAAAGACTGAATATTTCCACTCATTATTTTTAGTGAGTAATGTTACGGAATACTGGTTTTTTTTTCATACTAACACTGTTTGTGTTAACACTTGGATTTTTTTGCAGATAGCTGATGTGTGTGTATGTCTGTATGTGTGTTTTCATTTGTTATGCAGCAGAAGTCAATTCAAAATGGAGACCCACAATCTGTTTTTTTACGGGTTTTTATGATTTGGCTGAAGAATAATGGCCTTTAGATTGCCGGACTAAAGTTTCATGAAACAGGCTCTTTAAGGCGATCTATAGTATCAACGAGTAATTTCACGGATTTTTTTCCAGAAATCAGTTTGTGGATTCACATATGAATCAAAATTACGATAGGATATGTCTTGGATACCAGAACTGGTGAAAATCATTTTAATTGGGTAACCGTAAAGTGTTTCTATTATTAATTCTTTCATCTAGATCTAATTGGATCACCATTTAGTTCTAATTCCTACTTTAGTTTTCATAATGTACACCAATTATATGGTATGTATTTTTTCTTGTATAAATTCCGCTGTCTTGGCTGTTTTGCCGTTTCTAATATTCTCAGCAGAAGAAAGTTTTCGAAACGTTTGTTTGTAAAAAAAAAAAATTCAAAAGAATCTTATCATATTGTTTATTCATCATCATGCCAAAAAAGGTGTGTGAACACTTTTAAAACGTTGGGTGCTATCGGTCCACCGGTGTGCCAAGAAGACAATCAGTTCCATAATTGTTAATTCGAATGACAAACGTCACTGAAGTTCTTACCAATGATATTCATCGTGAGATGAAGACACAGTGAACCAACTAAATGAGTTGAAATGTCTTGTCTCGACAGCATTTGGATTTTTATGGAAAATCGTACATTTTTGCAAGGTTAAACACATAAATCCAAAACAACCCAGCACCCAACGTGTTAATGTCCAGTCCTTCTCATAATTATGTCATGTGATTTGTACAGTTATCAAAGCGAAACAAAAAAAATCGCTGGTTATTGTGGCGGAACGGATAAGTAAATCAGCCATTGAAAACTATATACTCTGTCTCGAAAGTGTTAAGAATATTTGACTTCACATAGACAGGGACGGAGAGGAGAAGACAGAAACAGATACTAATACCAAAATTTTTACTGTTGGCATGTGAAAGCTTTCATAATTTACCACCATTGAGTCTCCTTGAATTCAAATGTAAGAAATATACAGTCTGGCAGGAAGGATTTGTTTGTTGTACCTCTCCAGTCTTCACGAAAATATTTTGGTGAACGCAGCTTTTCTCAAGCTGTTCCAGACAAAAATCGCGTTCGATCTATTGACTAATGTATTTAAATTATGTCTTGGAAATATTTAGCAAAGCACCCTTTGAATACCCTCCCAACTCAAAAGTTTTGCAACATGCACTATAACGCATGCAATTTGAGTTGAAGGAGTCTTTCTATAATGACGTCCTAATGAAGTTTATTATTGGAAAATGCAAAATTATTTGAACGGAAATCCATGAAAACTCTTTCTTCTTTCTTCTCCAAGGCGGAGAGATTACCAAAAGCAGGCGCACCCACGGCAGAGGGGTGGGCACATAAAATGTAACATTTTTTCGCCTCCCAGTAGGGGTGGGGTGTTAATTCACACTAGTATCGTGATTCGGTTTCATATTTCCCGTGTAACGGTTTTTATGACTTGGAATGACTTCCAGCAAACAAAAAAAAATGTCAATGTGTTCCTCTGATGCGGTCTCAGAAAGAAGACACCGCCCCGCGAAGACGAAAGCGCCTCCTATCTTCATAAGACAGTTTTAAGGAGGATAAGGCTAATTATATAAAGATGATGGCCTTCTCTCAACATATTATATCCAATGTACTGAAAAGTCGCATGACAGCAAATTTTAGGATGTTTGCAATAATAAACTGCCTTTAGAATTGAAAAAGAATAAGAAATTACAATTTAAAGATGTCTTTTCTGAAATATGGGGCGTATCCTCCTTACCGCTGTCTTATGAAGATAGGAGGCGCTTTTGTCTTCGCGGGGTGGTGTCTTCTTTCTGAGACAGCGTCTGAGGAACAAATTGGGATTTTTGGTTTGTTGGAAGCATTTCCAAGCCATCAAAACCGTTTCACGGGAAATCTGAAACCGAATTACGATACTAGTGTGAATTAACACCCCACCCCTATTCAGGGAAGCGAAAAATGCTAAATTTTATGTTCCAGCCCCTCTGCTGTGGGTGCGCCTGCATTTGATAATCTCTCCGCCTTGGAGAAGGAAGGAGAAAAGATTGTTCATTGATTTCGTTTGAAATAATTTATTTTCCAAAACTATATTAGGACATCATTATAGAAAGACCCCTTTAATTCAAAATGCATGCGTTATGGTGTATGTTGCAATACTTTTGAGTAGGGAGGGTAGAACAGTAAATGTTCATGTCACTACATACTTCCTTTATTTTTCTTTTCTTGCTAAGTATATTCTGACTTTTCTATAAAAATACACTGTATATTATGCGGTAGTATTAGACTGTAGGGCGTTGACCGAATAACGCTCTAGAAAAAAAAAAGTTCCGTAGTCTCCAGAGTGGTTTTGAAAAATATCATTACAAATTGATTAAGATGAAGTTGCTGATAAGAAAACACATTTCTTCTCCAATTTTTTATTTGCGCATTGATACGATAATCGACTAAGCAGTGAGGCAAGTTCCTCAGTCTTATTCGTAGAAGTAATCACCGTCAATATTACAATGCAGCGATTTTACAACACGAACATTACTCACCAGATCAGTCTTTATTAAGACTATACATCAGTCTTTATTATCTAATGCACATCAGAATGTTCTTGCGAAGGTGTTCTTGCGAAGGTATTCTTTTGAATAAATTTAGCAAAAGCCATTCATGCACTCCTCCACATTACTTGTAGAATGGTTGCGCCTCACCAAAGTTCCTATTCAGTTTTCGGAATATCTTCGGGTTCACAGAATCATTGTGACTACATAGGTTGTCAAGCCCTCCCCAGTTTGTGAACTAGGATATGACGGAGTGACATTCCAGCCACGTAATTTATTTTTGCACATGGTAGTTTGTAAACTGATAAAATGAAGAGTTTCATAGCAAAACCCAATAAATCCATTATAGGCAAACTGAGATAAAAGACATTTTTTACTGTGCAAATATACAGCTTGGTATAAATCTCAGCTTAGATTAAATGCTTGTATGTAATGATACCATTACAATGGCAAATGTACATAAATCTACATAATATGGCATTTTACCAAAATTAATTGCTTTAATTGCAGTTTTATGGCAAAATGCCATATATCTATAAATCGTTTCTTTGCAAATGCCATATATCCATATTGAATTCTGATCAAGGAGGCGAAACTGAGCATCTAATGAATGTTTTTCCGTGGACTGCATGCTAGCGCGCGCCTGGCCTGCCTGAGGTCACTGTAGAATTTCAGGGCGCCGCCATGTTGGGTATGATATGCACGCTGATTGGCCAAGTGGATATATTGGGTTTTGACATGAAAGTCATGTGGATTTATTGCGTTTTTCCATGAAACCATGTGGATATATTGGGTTTTGCCATGAAACCATGTTTTTTTTGTCAAAATCACCAAATCCCAGGTTTTGGTGAATTTTTGAAAAAAAATGCTATCATGGACTTGGCCTGCCTTGGGTCACTGTGCGTTTGTAGAGATTTAAGGGCGCCGCCATGTTGGGAATGATATGTACGCTGATTGGCTGAGTGGATTTATTGGGTTTTGACATAAAAGTCAGGTGGCGTTTATTGGGTTTTGCCATAAAACCGTGTTTTCGAAATCACGAAAATAGACCTTAAAGTGAATTTGGGGAAAAATGAAAATGTATGCCAGGTAGCCCTCTCGCTATTCAACGTTTTGCTTACCATTTTTGAAAAAAAATGAAAACTGGCGTTTATTGGCTTTTGCTATGAAACTCTGTTATTGTACTAGTTTTTGGTCACATTATGAATAACAGCCATAATTAATCAAATTAACGTGAAATAGGATTTTAATAATATTTCAATAATCATAACCAAGAATCTGTAAAATACTATAAATGATGGGACTACGGAAAGTCACGATATGACTGATGCCTTGCCTTGTAGACTATACACTCATGCTCATAATTATGGAATACTTTAGAGACATTTTAGAAATTGCCATTTTTCTGTGAACGGTTCATCTGGGATTAATATTTGCTCACCCCAGGTGAAACAATTATAATCTAAGTATTTCAGGACTGCTGAGCATTTTGTGGCGTCCGACTCCGACGCTTAAAAACCTGTGTTTAAAAATGGCGGTATTCAGAGTTGTTGTTGATCACCTTGGTGGTTACGCGCGTTATTAGACTTGTTAAAGCAGACAATATGATTGTTAATTTAAATTGATAAGTGACCATTAGATAAAAAAATTTTTTTGTGTGTGTTTTTTATTACTTTAATTTAATACTTTTTTCATGATTTTTTGTGGATTTTAAAAAAAATATACAGCATATATAATTGTTATTGCGCTCAAATGTATTTTAGTTTTTGATTAGTCATCTCATGAAATCCAAAAATTGTTTCACATACTGCGTTTTTGTGAAATAATACTTGTCTTGAAGGTTTTGGACGATATAGGAGAAAGAACTTAAGGATCAACAAAATATTCCATAATTATGAGAATGAGTGTATAAAAGCGTTATATGATTATTGTACTGTATACATCAGCAGCAGAATCGGCAAAGCCATTTAGCAGTATCGTCGGTGAGGGCGTTTCGTTAATGAAGATCACGATTTTTATCCTTGTTACAACGAGCCCCGTCGTTACGTCATCGAAAATGCTAGAAGACTGGCAAACGAACATTGAAACATTTCAGGAAATGAACACATGTAAGTACAGGAACAGGGGCGGATCCGGGGGGAGGAGGGGGTTGCACGTACTGTGCGATACATTATAATTTGTTAAGGGACATCTTCCACACGCATAGTACGATTTGAAATGGCACTGATCTGAGCGTATAGACAGGTATAGCCAGAGGGCTAATACACGCAAGCTCTACTTAATGAGCCCCGGATGAGCCCAAAGCTGCTCAGTGATATCACGGGAAGTAAAAGTAACTCATTGAAATGAAAATCTAATTCGTACACTTGGTGTAAATGCCAAAAATGTACTTTTTTGGTGAAAATTTTGCAAAGGTACCTTTTGAGTTGTAAATAAGCTGTTTTTCTCTTCGGGATTCGGTGCGCCGTGAAAGACACAAATTTTCGCGTGATTATGAATGGCGCGTGACGGTGAGCAGGCAGGAAGAGGTCTTGTCAGAAGGGCCCACTTTGAGGCGCAAAAGAACCATTATTTCCTTCGTACAATCAAAAAGTAACTCATGCAAATGAATACTTAGATCAAGGGCGTAGGCTGGGGGTGCACTGGGTGCACGTGCACCCCCTCCCCCCCCCCCGCAGAGCCATAGGAGTTCCACCCAAATAGCAAAAAAAAAGAAGTTTGCACCACCTTTTTTTGCTTTCAACGCCTGATTTTCTCAATTTTAGTTCCACCTCCCTAAGATGTGCACCTCCCTATTCCACCTCCCCGAGATGTGCACCTCCCCATGCCCAAACCAGCCTACGCCCTTGTAGATACTAAGGAATGTTCATCTCAAATACGCAATTTGAAAACCTTTCCCATAGGTACCTATGCAATATTCATAAACCGTTCAAACGGGCTGCCTTTAGTCACCTCTTTTTAACGCGTGATCTCTTCGGGATACAGCATTCTGATTGGCTGATAGTTTTTTCGGGCGATGCAGTCACCGCGTGATAATTTCATTAATATTCATGAGTCTACACAGCGCGCGTTGATCGACCTACATGCGTGGATGCGTACAAGTTATATCAGGCACACGCGCGCCCGCCGCTACACCCTCATGTTCTAATAATTATAATTGTTATTGAATTGTTTTCCATAGTAGATTAGGCAAGAGAGTTAATAAATTTATGCATTTACTCATTCATTGATTAATGTCCATTTAACTCACTTCTTTGCGTTTCCCCTCCTCATTTCATGGGCGTGTCTTTATTTTTTCGGTCGCATGCAAGCGCACAGTGTTGTTTATTTCTTTAATGGACCGGTACCGTCGTATTTCCGTAAGTTTTAACAGAAAATTGCTATTAAATCTGTTAGATCTAAGTAAGCCGGGGGGGGGGAAGGAGTGCATGTTAATCCTCCCTATGACTTACTCAAATTAAGATCAAATTTCAAACTGGTAAGTTTAATTTCTATTTTATTTCGTAACTCTCCAGTCGATTAACACGAGATTTTGAAGCCTGGCTGTAGTGTATTCACATTGATCTCGCACATTTTGTAGGTCCAATAGAAAAACGATTAGTAACTAACCTTCAATGTTGGTTCGATGTACTTCATTTGAAAGAAACTGTGTAAGGCACACGACTTGATTGCTGTCTTGTATAGCTATTTCCACACACTGTCGAGTTCCTTTTCTCATTGTTTCAATATTGGCCCATGAGAAATCTAATTACAGCTCACATTGCGCACATGATAATTATCATGCATATACTGCGCACATGCCGAGGTGTGTTTTTTTCGCTCTCCCGGGCCCAGTTCGAACGCGCGCTATATACTAGGTGTTAAAAATAATATTTGGTAATTTAGAAAATTAATAACACAAAATCTGTACAACAGAATATACTGGCATTGAGTATAGTTACAGCAGAATAGTGAACATTTTTGTTTGAGGTGGTTTGAATATAATATCAATAATCAGTTTCATGTAATTCATGCTTGTTCAAAAAGTTAGGGTTCAGATTTTGCTCAATATCCAACCCCCTGTACAAAATTGAAACTGTACAGAAATCAAATGGTGTGTGTGAGAGTGTGTGTTTAGTCACTACACAATAGCAATAGACAATGGCGGTGAACAGCGAACAGCGCACGGTAGAAACATTGGAATTCCAATCTTTCACTACAGCCAGGCTAGATAAATGCTTTATTAATATTCATTACTAAGTAGCCTGCTAGACTTTATTCTCTATCCATATCCATTGTCTACTGCTATTGTGTTGGGACTACACACACACTCTCACACACACCATTTGATTTCTGTACAGTTTCAATTTTGTACAGAGGGTTGGATATTGAGCGAAATCTGAACCCTAACTTTTTAAACAAGCATGAATTAGGCCTACATAAAACTGATCACTGATATCATATTCAAACCACCTCAAACAAAAATGTTGACTATTCTGCTGTAACTATACTCAATGCCAGTATAATCTGTTGTACAGTTTTTGTATTAATTTTCAAAATCATCAAATATTATTTTTAACACCTAGTATGCAGAATGCATGAACAGGACAACACTAGCGCGCTGATTGACTGATATTTGTTTACTTGTGTTTATATGCAAATGTATCAACGCGTGACAGGTTAATGAATATTTATTGGCCACTCTCATCAACGGGCTGTTATTGGTTGTATGTTAATTGCAATATGGCATTATACCTCATTAGTGTTTTGTCCGTCTCGCACCCGTGAAAAAGTTTACACGCGAGCCGGCGGCTCGCGTGTAAACTTTTTATAATGACCTACATGTCACGGATGAGACCCCCACTTTCAGCCCTAAATTTCAGCTCCAATGCAGCACAATTTCAGAAGCTACTGAAAAGTTTTATTATTTTTAGTTCCAGAGACCCCAAAATTTGCCGTTCCTCGTATCAATGCATTTCCCAAAGGCCGTTCCAGATAACTGTATTTTAGTTTCGCTACCTTTTGGCCCGGCATTTTGTATGTTAAAGGTAACGCCAAACTTTGCATAACATCGTGTGTGTATTAACACGTTGGGTGTGTGTAGGGGACGGGTGGGTTTTCAAACAAAAGATTATTGCAACGTATATAAAATGATGAATGTTGTTAGAAGTCATCCAGTCGCATTAATAAGACAAAGTACATGTATTATTTTAAATAATTCAAAACTGGACTTACTTGAGAGTTTCGATGACGACGTTTCGTCTACCACCGGCAGACTTTATCAAGTGTGAGAATTGAGAAATGCAAGGTTGCCTAGTGACGCATCCTGGCGTTGAAGCGCATACCTTTTTGCGTACAAGTTGCGCAATGGATCACGTGGTACGCGCTAAACTCTCGCATACCGCCTCCTTCACACCTCTTCTGAACCAGTTCTTCACTTGGGAGGCATTGATAGTTTACACTTTAAGCCGCGTTTACACTATGTTCCCGGCGGCCACGGCAACCACGTTTCAGGCCACCGTGGAGAAAACGGGATAGACGTGAAACCACGGGGTAGAACGGACTGGGCAAACGTGACAATCCGTGATTGCCGTAGATGCCGGGCCAG
>JZLH01S0254358.1:45071-59090 GCA_001188425.1 Eucidaris tribuloides | reverse complement strand
CGGCCAATTGTTAATGCGCGGTTTACGACTATTTTCCCGGCGGCCACGCAATCAGTTTCAAGGCACCGTGGACAAAACGAGATAAGACGCGTGCAACCACGCCAGTATTAGAACGGTCTGGCAAACGTGACATCGTGATGTGCCGTAGATCCGGGCCAGATTTTTTAACTGTCAAAAAAAATTTGCCACGGTAAATCACGTGCCCATGGAAACCTGGTAGCCGTAGTAAAACGATTGTATAAAACGCAATTAGATAGTGACATAACGAATAAGCCGTAAACACTACTTAGCAGGCGTCGTAGCTACTGGAAGCATAGTGTTATTTCCGGCATTTTCATGATCTTTCAAGTTTTGATCACGTTTGCCGCGTTTTGTCACCGTTTCTTTGACGTAATCAAAAGGCGTATGGTAGCAAATTTGTCGCGTTTCAGTTACGTTTACTCCAGGCAAGTGACGGTTGGGGCCTGAAAAGAAACGGCGCATTTCGATAATACGTGTCTGATACGGCGAAGGCGTGGGAGGAGTATAAAAGTGCCGGCGCAAGGCGAGACTACAGATATCCCTGAAGCTTGTGAAATACAACCTCTAGCAAGTTATGCAGTAGGGTTGTGCTGTCGTTATCAAAATGGGGACGATCTGAAAAAAATATTTTTGGGTACTAAATTTTTTTCGGAAAGTTTTGTGTATAGGTATCACATTAAGTTGAATAACCATCTTTCTCATTCACTTTATTTCACGAATCTTACTTGTTAATTCAAAGTAATGAAAACTTTTTTTCAATCGCGTCAAATCGCGTGTGAAATCAGAATTTGACCTTTGCAAACAGAATGTGTTTAATCATAATAAAAAAAAATATATAAACACAATTTAGGCTAAACCTTGAAGTTAAAAAAAATAATAAGAGTGAATCACATAAAATTCCTCTTGATAAAATATTTAATATACTAATTGGGTTTCTTGATGTTGAAAGGCATCATAACAAAACTAAGGCGCCTCTGTTGCTAGCCACGTACATTGACTGAGACATTAACACTTTTCATGGTATGAACCTTGTGCATGTGTTTAAATTTCGTCTGTCTTTGTTGAATGCAAATAAAGAAATTCTAGAATGCTTGAAATATGTTTGTGATGATCACTGAACCATTTCAATGATTTTCACTAGTTTATTTTTTTTTTTTGCAAATATTACAAACGTCAGACAGTGTACATAGCGATTTTACCATATTTGGTGCAGAAAATTCATCATATTCAGGTTAGACAAACCACCTATGAAAGTGAATTTTATGTAAATATATGTTTTACTTTGTCAAAATACAAACATAACAAGGATGTATAGATTTTTTAGTATAACAAATATAATTTTCACTATGTACCATTCTTAATAACACTGCTGTTGCTATTGCTCGGAAGCTTTCTTTACGTGTGCGCAAACGTGCTCAAGGCTACCAGCGTTCACGTTCATCCCGTAGAAGCGTTAGAGATCGTTAAAAACGTGTCATACCTTGCATGAGAACGTGGAAAACGTACTAGCGCACCCAACAGAAGGTGGACGGTCAGAGGAACCGTTACTTGGCATCTGTGGTAGACGCGCGAGCCGAACTTGTGAGCTTTGAGCCTCCGACTCGCTCCAAGCCACGTCCGACGACACCGCGATAGATCGTAGAAAATTAGCAAGTACCTAAGTAAAAATGGAATACGCGGAGTAAGGAACATCAAAATATCCACGGTTAACTACGTTTCGGCGCAAAACGGGCCCGTGGCCACCGGACATAGTGTAAACGAGCCTTAAAACTGTCAAAAATTTGCGACGGTAGTCACGGTAGGTATGAACCTGTAGCCGTAGTAAAACGAAGGTAAACGCTAAATAGATAGATGAAGTACGTAATACTTCGTAACAATACTGTTAGAGGCGGTCCGTAGCGAGACTGGAAGCATCGGTATTCTCCGGCATGTCACAGATTCTTTCAAGTTTTATGCACGTTCTGCCGATTTTTTCCTTGGTTTGACTGTATAATAGTAGCCATTTTGTGCGGATTCAGTTACGGTACGCCAGCAAGTACGGTTTTGGGACCTGACAAAAAAAGCGCGTTTCGATGTTAAATACGTCTTGATTACGGCGAAGCGGCTCTGGAGATTATAAAAGGGCTGGGGGGGGGGCGCAGTAGGAAGGTGCGTCACGGATCTCCATGAAGCTACGAACACACTCTAACAAGTTTGGCAGGAAGTTGCGCAATGGATCACGTGGTACGCGCTAAACTCTCGCATACTGCCTCTTTCACACCTCTTCTGAACCAGTTCTTCACTTGGGAGGCATTGATAGTTTACACTTTAGTATTCTTGTGCTGTTAGAAGCTATCTCTGGAGAAATATCACGTAGATTTGGAGTGCTTACAAAAACACTGTGTTTGTGTGTGTGTGTGTGTGTGTGAATGTGTGTGTTGTGTGTGTGTGTGTGTGTGTGGGGGGGGGTGTTTGTGTGTCTTTATGTGAGTTTGCCAAACGATTTCTTCAAACCGTCCCGCACTAAAAAAACACTTTTTAAAAACCGGTTATCTTCAGGGGTAATTGGTGATCCGCGTAACCGCGGATCACCATAGATTTCGTCAGAATCTTCTTATTTTCTTTTCTTCTTATTATTTTTTATTTGTGTTTCTTTCTGGTCATTTCTTGTTAGCACGATAACTCATTAACGCCATCGTAAATCATCTTGTATTAGCATAGTTATGTCACGTGTTAAGACCTCGCTACACAATTTTTGTCAGTGTGGTCACTTGCCCGTGACGTCATCTATAACGTCATTTACGAAAAAGTTAGAGTTAACCTACATTTGAAATATCTCAAGCCTTCCGTCGAATAAATCAATGAACTATGGCAGAGGTAAAGTTGAGGTCAAGGGTCATCTGCTGAAGCTAACCACGTGCGCGCGCGCGTCTCCACGGGCATGCACGGGCGCGTCAAAGTTCAAAAAATGCTCCAAATAATTTCTTATTAACAGCACTATATGTTTCAGGTCATTTGGAGCATTTTGGTGCGCGTGCGTACGCGCGCGTTTTTTTCGCGCGCACCCCTTTTCCTATGAAATAACTTTTTTCGATGGTTTTGGATGTCTAACTGAATTCTACGTCAATAAGAACCATTTTCCGCCCACCATAACCCAAAATATCGCTTACAGGCCCGAAAAACGTAAATGCGCGCGCATGCGCGGGAAGTGAATAACGGTCATTTTTAAATCACTCATAACTCTCTAGAATCAACTGTGACCCGTACTTAAGATTGCATATTCTAATAGCCTATGATACGTAAATCAGATTTCAGGCATCACTGTGCATGCCAAGTTGGTGTGACGTCATCTATGACGTCACAAAGAAAAATCAAGTTTTGTCCATATTTCATGACTGGAGATGAGTAAGGTCACTAAACGGTAACTTTATGTTAAAAGTCATCATTGGTGGTAGCCGTATCCGCGCGTGCGTTACGGCGAACACGTACGCGCACGTCGATTTTTAAATTCAACTTTGACAGAGTATTTGAGTTGAAAAGGGGCAGTTTTGAGCAAGCAACAATACTTTGTCCCAATTTCTTTAAATCTAATGATCGCAGCGAATACGCGGATCACCAATTCGCCTCAGTGACGAATTAAAGTCTAATTGTTCATTTGCCTTTTCTGCAGATTTTCCGAGAAGGAAGGCGGTGAGGCCAGCAAATATAGATGTGCTCATTGTAGTCCCACAGATTACCTGTGTCTTGCAGGGTGTACTGATCCCGGAAAGTAATACGGTAGGAATTGGGGTTATGATTCAGCGACGGATATAGAATTGTGAAGGGTGGGGGCCGAAGAGTGGGTTGCAGCCCCCATCTCCCCATGAAAGACGAGAAGACTTTGATTATTAATCACGTTTACAGAACAGAGTATGATGCAAAAACTGTACACGGACTGCAAATAGACAAAAAAAAACATTGCATTGCCTTTGGCACCTCCGTTGTTTTATGCTAATATATTATTAGGGTACGAGTTTCAGTCACTGTAAACGTGTCATCTATTTCGTTGAAAGGAGCAAGTGAATTTTTAGCTAATCAACCTAATCATTAAGATCCTTTCAGAATGTACTAAGCATATGTGACCCTTTCCCACGATACCCTGATAAAGTTACACATCTTATGAAACACAAACATGGAATGAAAAATACTTTTGATGGAAAATGTAAATATCCAAACTTTTGCAACGTGTGGATGTCATAAAATTTTGAATTTTGAGGATATTTCCTATGAATACTTTATGTCATCAAGACGATATTTGGCACTTTTCTTACCTTTGAGTAGCGCGACTTCATCAGGGTATCGTGTTAATAGCTATGTTTAATTTATGCGCTGTGAAATATTTGCCAGTTTACCCGTGATTGTTCACTTTCCACAAGAGTTCAATTGGTTTATACCCTGAGCAATACATGGAGACACAGATGACTACTCTTCGCCAATCCATTCACACCTTTGACGTGTCATATAGAGCTCTGTTAATATATTGATTATTTATTTTTCTTTCTCTTTTCGTATTTGCAGATATCGAAGATATCAGAACAAGATACAGCCTTCGGTGTTGACAAACGAAAATAAAATATCAGTGCATGTGTCTCTGTTTTCAATTCAACCAATCTATTGAACATGGATTGTGTAGTTCAAGTTCTATTTAGTGTATAATATTTTATAATATTTTAGGCTTCTTTAGTCCCTTTTCTTCTTTATCATTCCTTTCTCTCTTTCTGTCGGTCCTATTTTTCTTTCCTTATCCTGTTCTATTCGCCCTTGGATTGCACCCAACATATTCGAATGTACTAACAATTCAAGTTTGCGGAGAGGGATGCGCTAAAGGATGTGTTTCGAAACCTTAAAAATTCATTGGCATGATTGGGAAAACTAAAAAATAATACAATGTATACACCAGCTGGAGTGCAACTCCTGACTTGAAGGATTTGTCTTGATTTGGGTTACTTGACTGAAGAGAAACAAGCGTTAATTTACCGTTATTGTATTAATCTGGTGTCCTGATAGAAATTGATCCCATGTAAAGCTACACAAAACAAACTCGCCTGTCATACTGAGTATTGATTATGATTGTTTTGAAATTAATAAACATTTGACCATGAAATTCAGACAACAGAAGCATTGAACAGTGTACTTGATAAAAGAGTAGTTTTTTCCAATGTAAGGACTTCTTCCAATCCTGTAGTTTCCATTTAAATAAAACCAAAATGGGTAACGTCGCTGTAACACCCAACCAAAATTTTGTAACAGCTCGCTCAATGCTTGATTCGATATATACCATGTATACCCCTATCAATTACGACATCCACAGTGTATTGTGTGTGGAATAATTACGTTTGCTTGTGCGCGCGCGCGCGCGCGTGTGTGTGTGTGTGTGTGGCGTTGTGGTGCCAACGGTGTGTGGTGGGATGGGTGCATGTGTGTGTGTCTGTCTAAACATAATATGGAGAACAATGACTAAACAGCAACAGGTTTTCAATTTAACCGATTGTATTGCATTATTTGCCCATAATAGTATAGACGTTGACATATACACAAATGAAACAATTCTTTATAAATGAAAATGCAAAAATATACATGTAGCTTGGTCAACCCAATACAATTTTCGATAGCTCTATCATAAATTATAGTGTCGTGAAGCTACAGTAGACCGCAAACCCTTATGTATTTACAATGATACATTGCAACTTTTAAATAATAGATATCACCTCATGACTTGTATGCAAATTACCTATGCCAAAACTATCGGGGGTACTCTGATTCCCCGATGTTTTAATTTTCATTAATTTCTTATCAATGCAAACTTTTCAGGGTGTGTAATTTTTATGGCATTTATAGATCTATAACTCTTCTTCTTTCTGCCATAGGGCAGGTCCACATACCAAAGTAAGTGCTACTTTCTCTTCCATCCCTCTCTTTCCCCTGCCTTCCTCTTTAGTAGCCCATACGTCAAATCGCCCTTCAGATCAGATGCCATCCCAGTTCTTAGTCTTCCTCTCCCCCTTTTGCCATTAAATTTCCCCTATATGACATCTCTCAGCATGTTATGTCCCCTGAAAATGTGTCCTAGCCAGTTTTTCTTCCGTCCTCTGATGGCCTCTCGCAAGGTCCTTAATTCATTCACTCTTCTTAGTACTTCTTCGTTTGTTATTCTATCTTTCCAACTTATTCCTTCCATTCACCTCCATAACCACATTTCTAGGCTCTCAAGCATCATCTCTTCTGCTTTCTTGATAGTCCAGATAAACTCAATAGGAGCAATATTCAATTTTTACAGTGTACCAACAATCTACACTGCCCTTAACCACAATGTATGGAAGAATAGTACGATCACTAGTGATCACCTTTTATGCTAGGTTCACACTGTTGATCTATCCACTCGATCAGGCCCGATCAAGCTAATTTTGGGCCTCTTCGGCCTCGTTCGGCCGGCAATCGGGGTCAATCTACCATGATCGGCGTCCGTCTGCCTTGATCGACATCGTTCTGGCTACCTACTCGAGTGTTTTTAACATGCCAAAAACATTCCAGTAGGGAGACGGAACGTTGCCGATCACCGCGATGAAGGTAGATTACCTTGCCGAGCTAGACCGAGCAGGCCCAATATTGGCTTGATTGGGCGTGATCGAGTTGACAAATCGGCAATGTGAACCTAGCATTAGTAGTGAGTCCGACCTACATGTACGGTACCTGTCATAGCAAAAGAGCCCCTGAGAATTCTCGCTTTCGACAGTTCGTTATTCAGCAGTAGAGGGCGCACTTGTCCAAGAGAACTAGGCCCCAACATACTTCCGGTTTCATATACAATACGGGCTGAATACTGAGTATTGGAAAGTCCCGTAAAAATGACTGTTTTACATTTTGTGGCGTAGGGCCTATATCCAATGAATTATGCTACCTGCAAAGGTCACATGAAATCATAGCGCAAATTTGTCACACTCTGACCTTATTTTGTAGAATCGTGAATTTTGCAGACGTCTCTGTGTATTGCCTATGGAAGCTAGAATAAGTTGGTCACACTTGTCAAACCACCGTGCAATCTGCGCATGCGCTCATTGACGATAGTGCCCTCTTTTGCCGAACATTCTATATTGTCGCCAGCGAGAATTGTCATAGGGTTCAATACATAATAATCAATATGGAACAACCTGAAATAAAAAAAAAATCAAGCTTTGCCATACTTTTTGAAGTCCCATGGGAGCTAAGCTATCACTGGATAATCAACTCAAATGTTGCTGTCATTCCATTCTGACAAAGAAAACAAATTCTGCTCAAATTTTAACAAAATTCTGTGGGACCTTTCTGACAGAGGATAAACAGATTTGATAATTTTTTCTCCTCGCAAGTAAAATTTTAATAGGGTGTATCCATTTACACTACCAGCTTTAATAGCTAATTTCCGTGACACACACAAAGGGAAAGACATTCTACTAAGTCGACAGTGCAACACGATATGATCTAAAATATCCAACATTAAGCAACTTTTGCACTTTTGTGCAATACTTTGAAATAATCTTCAAATCGTAATCAAGAAAAAGAAGACAGAGAAACAGTTTCAGTCAATACACAATTACACATTTTTGATAGATTATGTTTCTAACTCTTCACTCTCTTTCGGTCGAATTGCTATTGTGTTAAATTCATCTTTTACATCTGATGTAGGCTAATCTTCATTATGATTAACAAGTCTGAGTAATTTGAATTTGACTAGGCATAGTCGATGGGTATGCTTCTACCTGAATCATCACAGTATGATTAAAATCTTCCTTGATTAAAATCTTCCTTGACGTTATACACCTATCAATTGTAAGACGCACCCCTCGATCCCCGGGAATGGTGCGTCACTGTCTTGTCAAACGTGAGTCGGATGTTCATATACCATGACGCCACCTGTGTATGTCTCGACTATGACGGACCATTTTCTTACAATGACTGTGCCACTACCACTTCACCCCAATACGGTAGTCTTCATGTTTTCAGTCACTAAGGCCTCAGTCACATTTGACTGCAGACACCGTACGATAACTTTAGCTACGATGTATCGTACGATTCTGGGGGCATCGCAGATGGCTACGGTCTACGAGGTTTGCGTTCACATTATCTACGAGCATCGTGCGATTTCTTGTACGGGCCCTTGAGTTTAAGCAGGTGCAGAGGCTGTACGGATATCGTACAGCTATCATGCAGAGATCGTGCGATATCAGTGCAGTTACCCTGCCGTCTCCTCAGCCTATCTTGCAATATCGTACAGAGATCGTACGATGACCCCATGAGGTTGCAACCTCCGTACGATTTTTTTTACCCCTCCCCAAATAACCTTGGTCACATTTGGCCTACGATGACTTTAAGGTGCCCGTAAACTCATCGTATCTTCCATATCGTGCGATCTCCGTACGGAGACTGTACGATTTTCGTACGGTTTCATGGACTCCCTAGGGGCATCGTAGCCTCTACGATTTTGTTTAGCGTGAAGATTTGACAAATTTTTAAAATCGTAAGCCCGTAGCCCGTAGACTTATCGTAGATGGCATCGTACGATTGACGCAGGACATTGCACCGAGGCTTTGCACTGATCGTACAGCCATTGTACGATATCGGCTATTGTACTGGGTACTCGAACACTAAAATGACACAATGGCTTTACCCCTGCACGATATCGTACAATCTCCGTACGATATCGAACGATCTGTGAAGGGGCCAAGGAGACTGCAGGGCTATCGCGCGATCTCTGTACGATCGTTGTACGATCTTCGTACAGCCTCAGCACCGGTCCGAACTCAAAAGGCCCGTACAAGAAATTGCACGATGCTCGTACGTACGTCGTAGCCCGTCGCCATCTGCGATGCCCCCCAAAATCGTACGATTAGTCGTAGATAAAGTTATCATACCGTGTACGCAGTCAACTGTGACCCGATGCTTTTTCCGATATCGTGCGATGAATGTTCAATCAGCGCACAGTCTCGTTGCGATGTCCCTGCGTCGATCGTACAATATCATCTACGATAGGTCTACGGGCTACGGGCTTACGATTTTTAAAAATTTGTCAAATTTCACACTAAACAAAAATCGTAGAGGCTACGATTCTCGTGGGGAGCCCGTGAAATCGTGCGAAATCGTACAGTCAAAGCTCGTCACCGTAGGGAGATAAAAATGGAAGATACGATGAGTTTACGGGCCTCCGTAAGGTCATCTTAGACCAAATGTGACCGTAGGCGTAAGATCTTTTACATATCCCCACTTAGCTAGCTCCACACACAATCAAAGAGAGCTTGTATCTCTTGTTACAATGGATAGCCAATTCCTGCGCAACCTAATGTTCATGTCCTTTACAAAAGTGGGCAGTGCTCATTGAAGCATAAAACAATTTCAGACTTTTTAGTGTCATATGAAAGAAGAGACTTTCAGCTTTCCATAATTTTTCAAAAATTCGAAATAATTTTTAATTTGGGGGCCATTTCAAAAGTGTATTTTTTTTTAGACGCACTGTATGGACGCATGCACGCATGCATGCACGCCGACGGACGGACGGACAACCCGAAAACTTGATACCTCCGTCATCTTTGGAGCGGAGGCATATAAGGAATTCAAGTACAACTGTCATTGGCCTCTGACCTATTGACTCTTCAAGAATATTTGTTGTTTGTTATTACATTTGTTAACCAACATGACCAATAATGATTATTCTTAACTGAAGAAATAACTTAGAAAATGGCATTTTGGGATACGTTCATTGAACTTTGATCCTAATGACTATATACGTGGAATTATTTTTTTCATTATTTTGTTTGCAGACCTATTCACCAGATAAAATTTGAAATGAGCACTCCTAGCTAAAATTATAGTCAGAAAAGGGCATTTTTGGAAAAAGCCCGTTGACCTTGGCCACGACCTTTGATTATTATAGTTATACTTGATACTAATTTCAATTTGTTTACAAACCCATTTATCAAATAAAAAAGGCATTATAGGTTGAAAATAACATTTTAAAAGAAAGTTTATCGACGTTTCACCCTTTGAAAATGTAATTGTGGTTTAAATTTCATTGACCTTTGATGCTTGATGGATTTGGCCCGAAATTTAATCATTTCATTTTTGCCCTATGTTCCATCCTTCAACCGTACAAGACTACTTTAGTAATTTTGTTCAAAAGAAAGTGTGGACACATAGACGTACGAAGAGACAACTTCAACCTTAAAACAACATTCTGTGCCTCTGGTTCCCTATCGGGGCGCAGGCATAAAAAAATCTTTTTGTTAATGCGTCGTTTCTATTTACACATTTCTGAGCTTTTGATGATTCAGCCATCAACCAATAGATGTATGTACGGTATGTAGTTCCTGTTTTGAATGAAAATTGTAATAATTGTATGTTTTGTTTTGAAAACGTAAATAAATGAATTGAAGTTCCCATTCAATACTTATTGCTGGAGACAGACAATGACTTCTGCTTAAAGAAAATGGAAAAGGAACAAGTGTCTTTTCATCGCCTCTGATGAGTAGAACTTTCTTCCACTATAAAGAACACGCCCCTGGCTGCTTCACAAAACTTGGTATCTTTTACATATGACAGTCCTATAATAGTATCAGCTACTAAAATTGTAACTTCTGGAATGGTTCTCAGCATTAAACAAATTCTTTGCCGGGAGCACCAGCCCAAAGCCAGCACTTCATGCACATTCTTTTCCATTAATCATTCAAAATAAGTTTTGTGAAATCAAGTCCAGATCCTATATGGGCGTTTCATATTCAGTAACATTTTCCTCAGACTGCATTTCATTTCTTTCATCCGTCATTCTTGGAACTGTCTGAGAATAATACCTGCCGCTAGTGTCAGGTATGAGATATGGGTCTGTGTCATGTTTGACCAAAGACGGGGCGTCTGAATCAATTTCTTCATACACATGTACACGTACGCCTGTATATGGTTCTGATCCTACTGTCGTGAGATCAAATCCTGAATTTGGTATAGGTTCCTGTGCACGTTCAGCAAGTGTGATGTGTCTTCGCCTGAAAAAATCACAGAGTAAACAGACGGAATAAGACAGTCCTCAAATGTGACACATTTCACTAAACAGAAATATGATACATTCAGAGGCATCTATCCTTGGGGGGGGGGCAGGGGGGATCGCCTCACCAAGGAAATATGGGGGGGGCAAACATATTGATTTGACCCCCCCCCCATAATTTTGACAACTTGAAAAATTCATAATATGCGATGCAACTTTGACTTCTACTCGTTCAAGTGATACATTAAGCAAACTTGTTTATTCATGCCTCTCTGAGTACCATGACTTGAAAAATTAAATGTCAAAAACCATTTGCTACACTTTATGGCTTTGATACTGTAGACACCACCTGTCCATCTTTTTTTCATGGTTTGCACAGTGTTTTAGAGAGATCTATCTCGGCACGTGACAAATATAATTCCTGCAGGAATTCATCTTGGTATACTGGGAACTTTAATATCAGGGTATGCTGGGGACCGTTTTTATCATTCTTTCAGAAGGTAAAGCACTTTAAGCCACACCATTTTTTCTGACATATTGATTTTCAAATGTGCTGGCAGAAATCAGCATGTGCATAACCTATTGCAGACTGTAATGTAACCCGATCCAGAAGTATATATTTGTCAAATTTCTCTGAAAATGGGAGCACTTTAGAGCATGCAAGTTTTATATTTTTAATACATCATACAGGTCTATCAAAGAAACAAATAAACCAAATCTTTTTTCACCAGATAACAATAGTATATATAAGGTCTAGAAATCCTCTCAGTAAACAATGGGCTAGTAACCATTCCCTGTTTAACTAACAGACATTGTACGCATAATTACTATTAACCAATATGGAGTAAGCATGTTACAGTGAAATCGAATTGTCTCCAGTGGGTTAAACATACCTTAAGACCACGAGGACAACTATTATGATGAATATACAGAAGACAATACAACCGGCTACAGCTATAGCTATTGTCACACCTGAAAAAAAAGTAAGGTCAGTAGGTAAGTAGTAAATATTAATTTCTATAACAAATAAAATTCATTGACATTTGCATCCAATTTCGCCAACAGGCCAATATCGAAGAACTTGAATAATGTAGAATGATATGTTATAGGTATTCTATGAAAACTGCAAACTTACTTAGTGACAAATGTTGAAAGACACAAGTTAACAATGTCCACGGTTTAAAGGCCAGTGACGTGATTGGGAGAAACAAAAATGCCTCTTTAACCAAACTGGTTAAAAGTTATTTCAACGGATGCATCAGCTGGAGTGTAGCCCCTGGCTGGAAGGATTTATCTTGAATTTGTTTACTTAAGCCGAATCAAGCATGAACTTACTTAAATTGTGTCTCTTTCGAGCCCCGAGAAAAATACATTCCATAGAACTCTATACAACAGATTTTTCTGGCACAATTTTCAGATGGAAGTTATTTTAGAACGAGAGAACTTTTGACTACCAAATTTTCACAGTCCTTTAATAGTTTACTTGATTCTAGAATAGTTTCACCCCAAGTTGAGGATTACCCCCAATCATGTCATTTACCTTTCGTAATGTGCGCTACATAATCCTCCATGTTCTAAGTATCTTTGAAAAGGTCTAAAATTGAAGCCCTGAATAACTGTATTTCAAAAAAATTATTTAGTGCTTAAAAAGTGAAAATCTATGATTATTCAGGTTGACCGAATTTCAGACTTGTAGTGCCCGTACCTGGGTCTCAAATTCTGTACCCATACCCATACCCGTACCCATGCTTCAGTCTGGCTCCGTACCCTTACCCGTACCCGTACCCATGGTCTCGTACTCGTACCCATTCCCCTGGTTTCGTATTAGTGTAACATTTTTTTAAAGATATATACAATCACTTATCCTTTGTTTTATTGACAATTTTATTCGCTTTTAACTTTTAGATTCTGATGTAGGCTTATGTTAATTTGTGAAATATTTCCAGTGAACCTTAAGTTGTCAACTATATATGTTCATACCATAACATGTACCAAAGTAATGGTATGCTTGTATTTGTTATGACAAATATTAATGTTGTTCCAATCAAGAGTAAACTTGAAATGCTAATAGTTGGTATTGGTGACAATTAGGAAATAGTTAGTTCTGCCTATATCAACTTGTATAACCAGGTGGGGACTAGGCGTTCTTACAAACCTCTTAAGATGTACCCACGGGCTTGTACCCGCACCCATACCCTTACCCATGGTCTCCTACCTGTACCGGTATCCATGCTTCAGTATGGCTCCATACTTCTACCCAAACCCATATCCACAGATCCATACCCATATCCACAGAACCGTACCCATACCCACGGCACCATACCAATACCCGTGCTTTAGTCTGGCTCCATACCTGTTCCCACAGGTCTGTACCCGTACCCGTGCCCATGACCCACACTACAAGTCTGCCAGATTCATCATGCCCATTTCCTCCTATAAATTACTGTATGTAGAACTAGCCTATTTTATACTCCACCGAAGTGGTAATTCAGTGGTGATATTTATTCATGTATAGTATAATCTTTGTCAGTGGCTCTCTCTCTCTCTAAGTGCCATATCTGGAGACGTAGGCGATATGGCGTGCCACAAATCTCTGTTTCCTAGCTGTTTGAATCAAGCTCACCTCCGCGCTTACCGCGCACCTCTCTCTGTAATCCATCGCATTCAGACTGGTCATCCATTCATACGTTTCCTTCCTCGATCCCCTCTTTCCTCTATCTTTCCTGTCAATGCTAATTTTTCAAGACCGTCCTTTTAATATATGTCCTACAAACTCATTTGCCTAGTTCTTATCTCCATAATCAGCTTTCTCTCCACACAGCTCTTCTTAGGACCTCTTCATTGGTTACTCTGTCAGTCCATGAATCCTCATCATGCGTCGTAGGAACACTTTCACAACTCTCCAAACGTTTCTCATGTCTGATGTTATTGACCATGCTTCACTTCCATACAATAGTCAGTGGCAGCATACTTTT
>JZLH01S0254358.1:35034-45046 GCA_001188425.1 Eucidaris tribuloides | reverse complement strand
TATGCCTCTTTAACCAAACTGGTTAAAAGTTATTTCAACGGATGCATCAGCTGGAGTGTAGCCCCTGGCTGGAAGGATTTATCTTGAATTTGTTTACTTAAGCCGAATCAAGCATGAACTTACTTAAATTGTGTTTCTTTCGAGCCCCGAGAAAAATACATTCCATAGAACTCTATACAACAGATTTTTCTGGCACAAGGCATTCAGATGGAAGTTATTTTAGAACGAGAGAACTTTTGACTACCAAATTTTTACAGTAAAATCCTTTAACAGTTTACTTGATTCTAGAATAGTTTCACCCCAAGTTGAGGATTACTCCCAATCAGGTCATTTACCTTTCGTAATGTGCGCTACATAATCCTCCATGTTCTAAGTATCTTTGAAAAGGTCTGAAATTGAAGCCCTGAATAATTGTATTTCAAAAAAATTATTTAGTGCTTAAAAAGTGAAAATCTATGATTATTCAGGTTGACCGAATTTCAGACTTGTAGTGCCCGTACCTGGGTCTCAAATTCTGTACCCATACCCATATCCGTACCCATGCTTCAGTCTGGCTCCGTACCCTTACCCGTACCCGTACCCATGGTCTCGTACTCGTACCCATTCCCCTGGTTTCGTATTAGTGTAACATTTTTTTAAAGATATATACAATCACTTATCCTTCGTTTTATTGACAATTTTATTCGCTTTTAAGTTTTAGATTCTGATGTAGGCTTATGTTAATTTGTGAAATATTTCCAGTGAACCTTAAGTTGTCAACTATATATGTTCATACCATAACATGTACCAAAGTAATGGTATGCTTGTATTTGTTATGACAAATATTAATGTTGTTCCAATCATAGTAGAGGACCAGCCTGTAGGTCCCGTGACCAAAGTCTGGGAACAAAGGTTTGAAAGTGGTTTGGGGTTCCCTGATGAAGTTTGAACATTTCTGACTTGGGCTGGCCGCTTCGAACTTCCGGGCATTTTGGGTAGGGGTCAATTAAAGTTCACACAGGGGTCAAAAATCAAAGTTGTCTAAATAGTGTCAACATAAGTATCAAATTACTCGTCTACTCACAAGGATTCCAAAAATGTATACTTTACTGTGCATCCGATCTCAAATGAGGGCGCTAAAGCCCAAAATATGAAAAGGTCAACGCACTTTTGATGTCGGGTCAAAATGGTTCCTTGACCAATTTTGATGATTCTGGTGTCTAATTATATGTTTTCCTACATGAGAAATTCAACTATGTACTTTTTAACAAAAAAAATTGAATTTTAACCTTGAAATTTAAAGCATAAGATAACGTCATATGTCATATGATAATATATACCATATTGCTGCATAGACTTTTTTATGGCATGCCAATTTTTGAATTTCAAGGTTAAGAATCCAATTTCTCCATTTAAAAAGTACATAATTGTATTTCTCATGTGGGAATACATATGATTAGACATCAGAATCATCAAAATTGGTCAAAGTACCATTTTGACTCGACATCGAAAGTGCGTTGACCTTTTCATATTTTGGGCTGTAGCGCCCTCATTTGACATCGGATACATAACAAAGTATACATTTTTGGAATCCTTGTGAGTAGACGAGTAATTTGATATGCAAGTTAACACAATTTAGACAACATGGATTTTTGACCCCTGTGTGAACTGTAATTGACCCCTACCCAAAATGCCCGGAAGTTCGAAGCGGCCAGCCCAAGTCAAAAATGTTCAGAATCCATCAGGGAACCCGAAACCACTTTCAAACCTTTGTTCCCAGACTTTGGTCACGGGACCTACAGGATGGTCCTCTACTATCAAGAGTAAACTTGAAATGCTAATAGTTGGTATTGGTGACAATTAGGAAATAGTTAGTTCTGCCTATATCAACTTGTATAACCAGGTGGGGACTGGGCGTTCTTACAAACCTCTTAAGATGTACCCACGGGCTTGAACCCGCACCCATACCCTTACCCATGGTCTCCTACCTGTACCGGTATCCATGCTTCAGTATGGCTCCATACTTGTACCCAAACCCATATCCACAGATCCGTACCCATACCCACGGCACCATACCAATACCCGTGCTTTAGTCTGGCTCCATACCTGTTCCCACAGGTCTGTACCCGTACCCGTGCCCATGCATGACCCACACTACAAGTCTGCCAGATTCATCATGCCCATTTCCTCCTATAAATTACTGTATGTAGAACTAGCCTATTTTATACTCCACCGAAGTGGTAATTCAGGGGTGATATTTATTCATGTATATCTTGTCAGTGGCAGCATAACTTTTCAAACTTTTGTATTCTGGGATGTTTATTACCCCATTTAAGCATATATTGTAGCTCAGATATCAAAGTAAGACAATTTCTTTTTTAATTTGAAGCTCTACACCATTAACTTGTGTCTTTAATATCCTTGAATTACAATGATCAATAGTTCCTACGACATGCATTTTCCTAGACAACACTCCTACAAAAGTGTATTATCACAATATATTTCAAGGTATAAGGTATTATGATCCATTCAGAATTTATCTTATTGAGATAACGTTTCTTGATTGTCATCTTTTCATACTTGTCTGCCTGTACTATAACTAAGATTAAATTATTCTTGTGAATTGTGCAAGTTTGACAATAAATCATGCAGCAGCGCCTTGCAAATATCAATACAAAGACTTCACAAGGCATTCTGGTCGTTGCAAGTGTTCCCACTTTTGTATGTACGTTCAGCACTGCACACAGTTTGATCACTCAAAATTGAAATCATTCACTATTAAGCTACATGTATAATATACTGTACAATTAGTGCATTTGCAAGTTTAAATGTATTTTGCTTTAACATTTTTCCTATTAAACCCACGTGTTCGCATTACTAAGTGGGCACATTAATTGCAAAACTCTCAAAAGTACATTTTCCAAAGGTCATGTGTGTACTGTACGACATCCTAACAATTCTCTTGATAGGGCATCTATCCTCAAAATAAAAGAGGGAACATATGAACAAACTGAAATGATAGACATTACCGTTTGAATATGGAACAGAAGTCGGCATTGCAATTGATGACATCACCTCTGTGGCTACTGCTGCTTGAAATGAAAAAAAAAAAACCGTTGAATCGATAAATGCGTGGAAGACTTGTGTTGATTATACATTTTAATTTTTACAGAAAAATCATACGTTTTTGGAAGGTTATGCACATAACTACCAAATAATTCACTTCTAGCTAAAACATCTGAAATTTAAAACTGCAACCAACGTGATATAGACAGAAATCATATATCCCCCATTTTATTTAGGTTTCCTTTGTGTATGTATGTGTGGGTGTGTGATATGTGCAAGTCATTAATGCACTCCTTTCTTCTTTAATGTTTACTAATAGAAACTATGCTTGACCTACAATAAACAGTTTTCAGAAATAAGATTTTCTTTTTGGCAATCGTCTTATGCTACTTACTTGAATCATCACAGCTTTATGATTTAAATTTTCCTTGTATTAAATCTTCCTTGACGTTAGTACACTTTATTCAATTGTTTATAGAGACGCACCGTCCTCGTGATCCCTGTGAATGGTGCGTTTCATCTGTCTTTGTTCAATTACGTGAGTCGGATTATTCAATATACCATGACGCACCTGCGTGTGCTCTTGACTATGACGCATTTTTTTACAATGACTGTGTCATACCACTTCACCCAATACTGTAGTCTTCATGTTTTCAGTCATAAGGCCTCAGTCACATTTGATGCAGACACCGTATAGCTATAAACTTTAGGTACGATTGTATGTAACGATTCTGGGCGATCGCAAGATGGCTACGGTTCTACGAGGTTTGCGTTCACATTATTTACGAGATGTAGCGATTTTATTGTACGGTCCTTGAGTTAAGCAGGTGCAGAGGCTGTAAGGATATGTACAGCTATCATGCGAGATCGGTGCGATATCAGTGCAGTACTGTCCGTTCTCCTCAGCCTATCTTGCATATGTACAGAGATCGTACGATGACCCATAGGTTGCAACTCGATTTCGTTTTTTTTTACCCTTCCCAAAATACGCTTGGTCCATTTTGGGCCTACGATGACTTTAAGGGTGCCCGTATATCATGCGATATGCTTCCATATGTGCCGATATTCTTCCGCCCCCTCCCCCCCCCACTTACGGAGACTGTACGATTTTTACGTTTTACGCGGTTTCTATGATTGGACTCCCATAGGGGATTCGTAAGCCTCTTTCGATTTTGTTTAGCGTGAATGATTGAAAAATTTTTAAAATCGTAAGCGTATGCTTTTTGTAGGACTTATATCGTAGATGCACGTGTACGATTGACGCAGTGAATTGCACGGAGGGCTTTTTCATGATGTTTAATTTTTCACGCGCCATTGTACGAGTGATCGGCTTGATATGCTATGAGTGCTTGTATCGAACACTTATAATATGACATCTGTATTTTTTGGTTCTTTACCCAACTGCACAGATATCGGTTACATTTCTCCGTACGATATTCGAACAGATCTCTGTGAAGGGGCATAGGAGACTGCAGGGCTAGTCGCAGCGACTCTGTCGATGTTTTTTACGATCTTCGAGTACAGCTCAGCACCGGCCCGAACTCAAGGCCGGTAGAGAGAATCTGCACGATAGCTTGTACGTACGTCGTAGCCCGTCGCATCTGCGATGCCCCATTCGTCGGTTAGTCGTAGATAAAGTTATCATAACGTGTACGCAGTCAACGCTGTGACGATGTTTTTTCGCGATATCGTGCGGGATGAATGTTTCCAATCAGCGGCACGTCTCGTGCGATGTCCCTGACCGTCGACTCGTACAATATATCTACGATTTAGGGTCTATACGGGCTAATCTCTGCCCCCGCTGAGAGTTTGACGATTTTTTAAATATTTGTTTTTTATTTACACATTTAAACAAAATGCGTAGAGCTTACGTTTAGTGGGCGAGCTGTGAAATCGTTGCGAAATGTTTACAGTCAAAAGCGTTCGTCACCGTAGGAGAGATCGTACAAAATGGAAGATACGATGAGATTTACGGGGACTCCGTAAGGATCATCTTAGACAAATGTGACTAGGGCGTAGATCTGTTAATTTACATATCCAGCTTAGCTAGCTCAACACAATCAAAGAGAGCTTGTTATCTTCTTTGTTTACAATGGATAGCCAATTCCTGCGCAACCTATTGTTTATGTCTTTACAAAGTGCGGCAGTGGTCTCATTGAAGATAAACAATTTTTCAGATTTTTAGATGTATTATAAAAGAAGAGACTTTCGCTTTTCCTAATTTTCAAAATTCAAATAAATTTTTAATTTGAGGCGGCATTTCAAAAAGTGTATTTTTTTTTTTAGACGCACGTGTATGGACGCCATGCACGATGATGCACGCGACGGAGGACGGACAACGAAAATGTATACCTTCGTCATCTTTTGGAGCGGAGGCATATAAGGGAACTTAAGTTTAAACGTCATTGGCTCTGACTATTGACTCTTTCAAGAATATTTGTTGTTTGTTATTACGATTTGTTAACAACATGACATATATATGTTTATTCATATAATGAAGAATAACTTAATAAATAATGAATTTGATGGGCATTTCGTCAGTTGAACTTTGATCTAATGATCTATATACGTGTAGGTGGAATTATTTATTTTCATTATTTTGTGTTTGCGAACTATATACTTAGCTCACCAGAAAAAGTTGTTGACAATATGAGCACTCCTAGCTAAATTTAATAGTTCAGAATTTGAAGCGTGATTTTTGGAAAAAGCGCTGTTTGACTCTTAGGCCACGACTTTTGAATTATTATAGTTGTCGTTCTTTATTATACTTGATCTAATTTCAATTTGTAGCGAGGATCCCATGTTATAATAAAAAGGCGATATATAGGTTGAAAATAACATTTTAAAGATAATATCATTCGACGTTTCCACTCCTTTGGAAAATGTAATTGTGGTTTCAATTTCATTGAACTTTGGATGCTTGTATGGATTTGGCCCAAATTTAATCATTTCATTTTGCCTATGTTCATCGCCTTCACGTACTAACTGACTACTTCAGTTATTTTGTTCATTTAAAAGAAAGTCTTGTGGACACATTAGCAGTACGAAGGACTCACTTCCAACTTAACAAACATTATGTTGCCTTCTGGTTCCTATCGGGTGCGCAGCAATAAAAAAAATCTTTTGTTTAATCATTGGTTAATGCGTCGTTTTATTTAACATTTTTCTGAGCTTTTATCGATTCAGCCATCCTAACAATAGATGTTTATGTACGGTATGTAGTTCCTGTTTTGAATGAAGATATGTAATACATTGTATGTTTTGTTTTGAAACGTAAATAATGAAATTGAGTTCCCATTCGAATACTTATTGCTGGAGACAGAAAATGACTCTACGCTTAAAGAAAATGGAAATATAGAACCAAGTGTCGTTTTCGATCGGCTCTGATAGCTTAGAACTTTTCACTATGTAATAGAACACGCCGCTGGACTGCTTTCACAAAAGTCGTTGGTATCTGTTAAGATGTTTATTGACTCAGGTCCTATAAATAGTATCAGTCTACTAAAGATTTGTAATTCTGGAATGGTTTCTGCATTAAACAAGTCTTTGCGGGATGCACCGAGCCCAAAGTCCTAGTACACTTCATGCCACATTCTTTCTTTTCATTAATCATTCAATACATCAAGATTTTGCTGTAAATCAAGTCCAGTGATCTTATTATGGGCGTTTTCTATTCAGTAAATTTTCTCAGACTGCATTTTCAATCTTTCATTCCGTCTTCTTGGAATGTTCTGAGAATAATACTGCGCTAGTGTTCAGCGATTTATGAGTATGGGTCTGTATTGTGTCAGCGTTTGCCATAGAAGGGTCTGAACAATTTCTTCATACACATGTACGATAGCCTTGTATAATGGTTCTGATGCTACTCGTGTGAGATCAAATCGTGAATTTGTGTATCTGGGTATAGGTTCTGTGCACGTTCAGCAAGTGTGATGTGTCTTCGCTCTGAAAAAAAATAAGAGTAAAAGACGGAATAAGACAGTCCTCAAAATGTGAACATTTCATCTAAACAGAAATATGATACATTCAGAGGCATCTATCCTTGGGGGGGAGGCAGGGGGGATCGACTCTCACCAAGGGAAATGATGGGGGGGCAAACATATTTGATTTGATCACCCCCCCCCCAGATAATTTTGGACAACTTGAAAATTCATAATATGCGAGTTGCAACTTTTGATTTGACTCGTATCAAGTCGATACATTAAGCAAACTTGTTTAGTTTATGGCTCCCTGCAGTTACCATGACTAGAAAAATCATGTCAAAAAACCATTTGTACAATTGTATCTGGGCTTTTGGATACTGTAGACACCACCTAGTCATCTTTTTTCATGGTGGTTTGCACAGTGTTTTAGAGAAGAATCGTTATCTCGCGGCACAGTGAAAAGCTCACTTAATTCTGAGGATATTATCTTGGAGTGATATCTGGGAACTTTAATATCAGGGTATGCTGGGATCATTTTTATCATTTTGTTTCAGAGTGTATAGTCACCTTTAAGCCCACACATTTTTTCTGGAATATTGATTTCAAATTGGCTGGCAGAATATCAGCATGTGGCATAACCTATTGCAGACTGTAAGTGTAACCGATCAGAAGTTTATATTTGTCAAATTTTCTCTGAAAATGGGAGCATTATAGAGCATGCAAGTTTTATATTTTAATACATATATAGGTCTATGCAAAGAAACAGAATAACCAATTTTTTTTCACCAGAATAACAATAGTATAATAAATATAAGCTCTAGAATTCCTCTCAGTAAAACATGGTAGTACCGATTCCTTGTTTAACTAACAGACTAATGGTACGCATAATTAACTATTAACAATATGGAATATAAGCGATGTTACAGTGAAATCGAAATTGTCTCCAGTGGGCTTAAAATTATACCTTAAGACCACGGAGGGAAACTATTATGTATGAATATGACAGAAGAGCATAAACCGGCAACAGCTATAGCTATTTGATCACACCTGAAAAAAACCAAGTAAGGGGGGGGGGTCAGATAAGGTACAGTTAGTAAATTATTAATCTTCTATAACAAATAAAATTCATTTGACATTGTGCAGTCCAAATTTTTGCCAACGGCAAAGTATCGATAGAACTTGAATAATGGTAGAATTGATATGTAATGAAATCAGGATATTCTATTGAAAAACTGTCAATTACTTGAGTGACAAATGTTGAAAGACACAAGTTAAACAATGTACCACGTGATTTAAAGGCCGTGACTGTGATTGGCAGAAACAGAAAATGCCTCTTTAACCAACTGGTGAAGTATTTAACGGGACGTTGCATCAGCTTGGAGTTGTAGCCCCTGTGGAAGGATTTATTTGAATTTGATTTACTTAAGCGAATCAAGGAATGAATTATCTTAAATTGTGTCTTATTTCGAGCCCGGAGAAGAAATACGATTCCAATAGAACCGTCTATACAACAGATTTTTTGCTGGCACATATTCAGATGGAGTTATTTGTAGACGGTGAGAATTTTGATTACCAAATTTTCACAGTCCTTTATAGTTTACTTGATTCTGATATATGAGGATACTCATGTAATTCGTTAATGTGCGCTACATAATTGTCTGTCATGTTTCTCCAGTATCTTTGACAAAGGTCTAAAAATTGAAGCCTGATAACTGTATTTCAAAAAATAATATAATATAAAAAAAGGAAAAAATTATTTATAAAATTAAATTGAATCTAAGAGGTTATTCAGTTTGACCTGGGAAGACTGATGTTCTGCGTAATCGGTCTCAAATTTCTGTACTTTACCCACGTGACCCATTGCTTCAGGTCTGCTCTACGTACCCTTACCGTACCTGTCGTACATGGTGTCTCTACTCGGTACCATTGTCTTCTCTTGTTTTTTATTAGTGTAACATTTTTTTAAAGATATATACAATCATTATCCTTTGTTTATTGACAATTTTATTCGATTTTAATTTAGATTCTGATGTTATTGCGAGTTTATAATGATTTCCAGTGAAGCCTTAACGTTGCTCAAACTATATAGTATACAATAACTTTGTACAAAGTTAATGTTGTTGTTATTTGCTTATGACAAATATTAATGTTGTTCCAATCAAGAGTAAACTTGAAATGTCATAGGTTGGTATTAAGTGACAATTTAGGAAATAGTTTAGTTTCTGCCTATATCAACTTGGTATAACCAGGTGGGGACTAGGGCGTTCTTAACAAACCTTTTAGATGTACCACGGGTTGTTACCCGCACCACTACCCTTACCCATTCGGGTCTCAATACCTGTTACCGATATTCCATGTTCAGATATGGTCCATATTCGTACCCAAACCTATCCACAGATCCATTACCATATCATCAGAACGTACCATACCACAGGCACCATTACAATTAACCTGTGCTTTAGTCTGGCTCCATACTGTTCCCACAGGTCGTGTACCGTACCCGTGCCACCATGACCCACACTACACGTTGCCAGATTCTCATCATGCCATTTTCCCCTATTAAATTACATGTATGTAGAACTTAAGCTATTTTATACTCCACGAAGTGGTAATTCAGTGGTATATTTATTCATGTATGTATTTGTCAGTGGCTCTTCTCTCTTAAGTGATATCTGGAGACGTATGGCGATCATGGCGGCGCTGCACAAATCTATGTTCTAGCTGTTTGAATCAGCCTCCACTCCGCCGCAATACGCACCTCTCCCTGTATCCATGGTCATTCCAGACTGGTTATCAATTTCATTACGTTTCTTCTCTCCTCTTTCTCTCTATGCTTTGCCTGTCAATGCTAAATTTTCAAGACGTCCTTTCATAATTATATAGTCCTACAAATTCATTTGCTTAGGTACTTATCTCCATAATCATCTTTCTCTCCACACCAGTTCTTAGGCCCTCATTGGGTTACCTCTGTCGAGTCATGAAATTATATGCGTGGGGAACAATTTCAGAATGCTTCCAAACGTTTTCATGTCTGATTAATTGCG